>CM051024.1:39123724-39221224 GCA_027627225.1 Congeria kusceri
CAGGTTCTTCCAACCATATGCTTCTCAAAGAATGCGTATGCTAGTGTCTTCTTCAATCGAGTTGATTGTATTTCAAAAAGAGTTAAAATATTGATTTAGAGTAGATTGTTTTGCTTTCTGTACGATGCCTTTATGATCACATTTTGTCTGACAAGATAATCATGTCGAAAAGTCAACACACTTATTGAAAAACACGTTCACAGAATAACTATTTTCGTGTTTGCACAGTTACTCGTGGAAATCGAGGTCGATGCGATATTGCTACAAGCATTTACAAGTAATAAGCAAACAGCAAGTGTTAAGTTTTTGTTGTTTTTATTGTTGTTTTTTTAAATAGCAAAGGCGCTATAGTCGATTTAATATCAGTTGACTATGACGGGTAATCCTTTTACGGAAGATAATCTTGTGTTTCTGTTACTAAACACGCTGCTATCGTCTATATTTAAATCGTCTGATTTACCTACATGTATACCGATTCATTCATATTTATAACGAGTCTCTCTTGCTTTCCAACGGACTGTAAAATATATAATGAGGCATGTCGTGGGAAAACCGGGCTTCATGCATGTCCGCACAGGCTAATCCGGGACGACACTTTCCGCTTTTATTGTATTTTCTGTTTCAATGAAGTCACTTCTAAACATAATCCACTGTAGGCGGAAAGTGTCGTCTTGGAATAGCCTATGCGGACAGGACTGCACAGGCTAGTCCGGGACAACACTTTACGCAGATGCATTAAGCCCGGTTTTCCCACGACACGCCTCTAATAAATAGCTTCAAAATTGTAACAACGTTTATTGTAAACATTCATGCCGAAACAAAAATATAGCAATATACAAAGACTTTTTTCGCATGCATCTAGTACTGTAGGTGTTTTGTGTCGGGTACGTACTAATAGACCAAGACCATATAGGAGATATGTAATAACATATTTAGACCCGTTAATACATAACTACTGCAATCGCTGTTTTTGTATCACAACTGGTTTAGCTGTTATGTGTAGTTGTTACCTTTATTTGATTTCGTGCTCAGCATAATAATTATATACAAATGTATGTATAAATGAAGCATCATCGATAGATAGTATGAATTAGATATGCAAATTATAAATTATAATTATTCATTACAAAATACACTGTATTATAACAATGTGTTCAATACAATAATCAGAATGCGATGTGTTTATTGCAATTTAAATGGACATGTTATTTAATTGATGTGCACCTGTTACACTACAAACCGACTTGTAGAGTTGTTAATTACGGTATTGCTTGTGTTTACCCATCACTTGTAAATCTGCAGTATTTCATTTTATGAGGGAGCTAATTATTTAAGATGGTGTTTATTTTGTGTACATAAGATGTGTTCCCGCCATCTGCGACCTGTATTTTGTGTACTGTTGTTAGAAACAGTTTGTTAAAAATCGCCATAAAACTCTTTTGGTGCACAGTTTGCACTTATTGATCAATAATATGAAGATAAGTATGGCCTTATATATCTAATGTTCTTTGTCTTGATAACACATCATGCCTTCATAAATATTCTACGTATTTGTCAAGAAGCAAATTAATTGCCACGATTCCATCATATTTGTTATATTTTATGGAAAAATGCACGTTTGTATTAGTGACCTCATTTTTGTCATTTTCATAGTAATGTATGATAAAGTCGTCTACGAGTGTTCGTACGATTTTTTAGGCATCGTGGGGGCTACGTGCTACGGCGTCTGTGTTCACATTGTATACGATCACCGAGTAGGTGAGGGCGAATCCGTACGGAGACCGCGCGGAGGGCACATGAGGGTTATACGGAAATCGTGGGATTTCCGTTCGCTGTCCGACGGTCTCACTTCTGACGGAAATCATACGGAGCCGTGCGGCATCCATTCAGAGGCCATGCGGCTTCCGTGAGGAGATGGTGCGGCGACAATGAAGCCGAGCCATATTGTAGCTTTTGGATGCCTCGCGAAGATCGCGCTTTAGCCGTGCGATTTCACGGGTACCGTACGCGCATCCTGCGGCAACCTTACGTACATATGACGCATGATACTACGAAATCCCGATGTGTTGTTTTCGGGCACTGTTCACACAAAAAAACACGTGGTTTTGCCGCACGATCATCGCACGGCCTCCGCACGACACCCTTGCGGACATCGTACGGTTGCCATCTACGATAGTTTCTTGGCTGCTGGCTTACGATTTTTATAACTCAATATAACTTTCAGTAAAACAAAATCGTAGAGGCTACGGCGCCCGTAAATCTTTACGATATCGTATGAAAACCGCACGGCTTCTTTAAAGAGGCAGTACGGAAAAGGAATTAGGGGCAGTTTACGGGCGCCGTAGACGCAATTTAGTCCAAGTGTAAACTAAAGCATATTTGTTTTATAACCGTAACTGATGGGTTCCTGAACGTCTTTATAGTGAACATCAACTTATCTATATTCCAGAAAATTTGTTTTATAAAGGCGTATTAAGCGTACCCATTTATGCCCTTACGTATAAATCTAAACAGCGCTTGGTTAGAATATCAAACAAGAGGGCCATGGTGGCCCTATATCGTTCACCTTGTTTATTGTAACGTGATGTGATGAAACATGATATAGTGCGAAATTATTAACCTGGCATTCATACATATTCCGTATGCAATCGGGATTTATTTATAGATACCACGACACGTATCCAGCGTAGCATAGGCAATACTACAAATTATAAGTAAAGTGATACCGTATTGGTTTATACAATCTCATGAAAATCAAATTCTAACACTGTTAGGATCTGAAGACATCTTATAACAGGTCACGTTCAAATGACCTTCCGAAAAATAAAATATCAGCCCTGCTGCGCCGAATGAAATTGCCCTTTGCACAGCAATGTTTGGTCACGGTTTTAGAAATGTGATATATTTCCAGCTGATCCTCGGGAATAAATCATTTACAGTTTATTTCCACGCGGATAACAATGGATATAGTAGTACCATAGGCGAGTAAATATCCCAAGTTCACGTTAATTTCGTGCATACTATTTGTATAGTTTATATATGAAGTTATACCACAACATTTTGAAGGCAACAGTTTGATTGGCTCCTGAAAAGGTCATCTGAACGTGAAATGCGAAGTCATCAGATCCAGTCAGCGGATAATATAGTAGCGTTAGACTGGAGATGATTTTAATGAGGGTGTGGTTTATATATCGTAAAGCGCGAATATTGTAGTGGAACAGATGCCGCGCTGGCGATGCGAAGTTTGAAGTTCGAGTTTCGGCGTCGACATTTTATAAACCTTTTATTTTACACATTATGTTCCGGCTAAGTACCCACGTTTTTCACGATTTATCAATTGAGTGTGTGATCGTAATTGAAACCTTGGTAAATGTACAATAAAAATAATAATGAGATGACTGTAACAAACTAAATAAAATATTTTTTCTACAGTTTTAATTACATGTAATATCTCATGATCTGAATATTTTAAGAATAACTGTTAAACATTATACAAAAGATCGCTGTCAGACGGAATTGAACTCGGTTTGATGGCGTGCGGCGCTCGCACTTATACCACACGACCATTAAATACCACTCAAGCTTCGGGTATTTAAATATATATAACATAAATTCCAATAACAGAACTAGTCCAAAATAACGCAAACAACCGAACACACGGTTTGTTACGAAGATTAATGAGTGTCAGGTTAATAATTTCGCACTATATAAGAGAATAAAAAAAATCTTAAAAAATCGGTCAATAGGCTTTTATGCATTCATATGGTGGCATAAAACTGCCTTACGACAACTAGATAAGGTTCGCGAAAATTTTCGTGTTACCACTTAAGTTTCGTGTTATTTAATTTATATCTTAATAGCGTTTGCGAATTTTTTCGACTTAAGATATGTATTTGCTTAATGAAAATCAGGCCTGAAACTGCCCAGAACTGACATCAGAATTTCAGTTATAAAAATTTATGTGGTATCACAAATATTAACTAGTTGAAATTTGCATTGTAAGTTAATTATTATGATAATATTCGTGTTAGATAACTGGCAACATGAATTGGTTTGCGAATACATTTGCGATACACAAAATTAAGCGGTGTCGCGAATATTAACGTGTTAAGATTTGCGTTGAACCATAATTATCGTGATAATATTCGTGTTAGTAAGAACATGAGAAAGACCTTGCGCACAAATTAAGTGGTAACACGAATATTATCTAGTTAAGATTCGCGTTGTCAGATAATTATCATGATAATATTCGTGTTAGTAAGATAATTTGGAAGACATCGCAACCCCAAGAAAATATATATAATGTGAGTTCTGGGCACTTAAAGGCCATTTAGTATGATAATTAAATATATTGCAGAACAATATTCGCAAACAATATCTTACTATCCATATAAATGTCATAATAAATAAGTGTTAACACGAATCTGTTCGCGAACGCTAAGTAGTTAACACGAATGTTTTCGCGAACCTTAAGTGGTTATCTTATGGCAGTTCAATGCCACCATACATTCAATCTAGTTTTTATCACTGACAAATATTCTGCCATAACATAGAATTCATGGATGAATACAATCAGACTAAGTCTTAAACCCGATATACTGAAAAATAATGCCCATAAAGTGTAAAGAAAGTTGTTTATTTTACCTTGTGACCTAGTTTTCGACCGCATATGACCCATATTTTATCAGAACCTAGCTTTTATGGAGGACAACAACCGGACCAATTGTTCAATTTGATCTGATGAAAAATGTGGCTCCTCGAGTGCAAAATAATATGGTTACTTTATTTGACCTAGGGACCTAGTTTTTCAACTGACCTGACCCATATTCTAACTGTATTCAGCTTTCATCTAGGTTAACATTCTGACAACGTTCAAACCTGATCAGAAAACAATGAAGCCGCTAGATCGTACACGTCACTTAAAAAGTCGAAAAATATGCAATTATGTCAAGTGACTTAGTGCCTAGTTTCTAACCGCAGGTAACCCATATTTGACCAGAGCCTAGAACTCATAATGGAAAACATTTTGGCCAAGTTTAAACCGGATCTGATGATACAATATTATGTTTCCGTTATTTGATCTAGTGACCTACTCTTTCAACCGACCTAACCCATATTCAAACTATATCCAGATTTTATCAAGGTTGACATTCTGACAAAGTTTCAACATAATTCGAGAAAAAGTGAAGCTGCTAGATGGTAAACCTAAAAATCGAAAATCATTATGTTAATTGACCTAATGACATAGTTTTTCACCGCAGGTAACCCATATTTTACCAGAAACCTAGAGTTCATAGAAGACAACATTCTGGCCAAGTACAAACATGATCTAATGATAAATATGAGTCCTACAGTTTTTTTAATTTGACATAGTGACCTAGTTTTTGGCCCAACATGACGCAATTTCATTAACTACCGTACATTAACTGAGGACAACATTTTGACAGAGTTTCATGGTGATTAAATGAAAAATGTGATATGTAGAGTGTAAAGTGTAGACGACGGACGACCAGACGCATTATAGGGAAGATTGGGCACTAATATAGGAATAATATACCTTTTTGAGGTCGTTATGTCCTCAGAAGCCCGAAAATGGGTTAAAGCCCGAGTGCTATAATACGATTTATATGATTTATACGATTTGTATTATTCAGTACAGTCACGCGCCAATAACGACCGCCTTTTATTTATATTATACGTGGACCGGTCCTCCTTGTTACTATTGTTCATTATTAAACGCTTGCAAGTTCGTACTTGTGGTCGATATCAATAGCACACAATATCATGACATGTACTGGTGAAGTACCTAAATCCCGACACTTTTGCTGGTTTTTGGACTATTTCTCTGAACAATTGCATCAAATGAAAATATAAAGTTAAACATAATAAGTTAGGTTCAATCTTAAGCTGTTATTGGTAAAAATCTTAGTGGAATCTGCTATCTAAAAGTCACTGAATTATGTGTTGGGAAAAGGTCTTAAACACATATCAAAATACTGCCGAAGAGTTCCTAAATCCAGACCTTTTAAAAATGTTTTATTAAAAACAAACAGAATAAAAATAAACCTTCAACTACAACTTATTCGTCAGAAATCTTGTTCTTCTTCTTTGTTTACCTTGTTCTGGTGTTTACTTTCAAACTTTTCTTTGTAAAGCTTTGTTAATCGGATATACTGTTTTGATTCCAATCCCCCACGTGCAAATGTTTACATTTGAAAGGAAGAAAACACCAATAATAAGTTAATGAATTAATACTCAATTAATTCTGTTGAAACTTGACATACGTTGATAAGATAGGTGTGCGCATCAATTGATACAATAGAATTATATATATATGGGTCTTGATCGTGCAAACGCATTGTTTCTGAGGTGTAATGATTTAAATACTGTCCGGATTTAGGTCCTTCACCAGTATATTATTTACTTGATGCACGCTGAAATACATGTAAAATCCAGTTTTAAAATTCGAATCGAGTAAAAACACCGAAACATAATGGCGACTACCAAGTGCGATTTCAAGTCGGCTGAACGCGGCCCTGGTAATGTAATATTAAAAATTCGTACAAGTGCGCGATTTTGCGCTCCGCAATACACAACAATACGATTTTTAAGTAAATTACCCATTTGTTTCGGTTTTATAACTCTAGATGTATGTTTTATGCTGAAGATCTATTAGTGACAATACACCTTTTCGGTCGTTAACGGCGCCCTTAAAATGCGTTAAAGCCCGAGTGCGTAACCCAGGTTTTAGGCAAACGTTAATAACCACAAAAAGGTGTATTATCCCTAAATTGAACAATAACACTTCGCAGACAAATTTCGCCAACGGCAGTCGAAAATTTCGATCGAAACATAGTAGCGTGTAACCTATAAACCAGAAAAAAAAACAATGATCGAAACATAGTAGCGTGTAACCTATAAACCAGAAAAAACAACAATGGCCGTTTTGCGTAACCTTCGTAAAGCTATCCCGGTTCTGGAGAGAGCAAATGTGACACCTATTGCGTTATATCATAAAAACGTGAGTTATTATATAGGATAACTATAATTGATACACGTTTCCTTTTTGACTGCGATAGCATGTTTAACACACGAGAACATGATGGTTTAACTTTTATGACACGTGTTTTTGCGACGCAAATGTCAGAACATTTGCGACTTATTGTTATTCCGATATTATTTCAGTATAATGCACTGGTATTTTCGTTTAAATAGTCATTTAGTTAAGGCTCATGCATGTGTTTATTCGTTTTTTGCTTAAGATGCGATTGTTTATGTATAAAAGTTATGACAGTGTTCTAAAACATGAACTAATTATTTATTTCTATAAATAGCATTTCCAAATGTCATAGGGAAAGGTCTAGTTTTTCTTCTTGATACTGCATCATGTACTGTAATTGTAAGCTTTTGTCTGCTGACAACAGCTGTAAGGGTTGTTCCTGGATGTTTTTGCCTCAATAGATATTTTGCCCCAAAAAGCGTTTCAACCTGAAACTGTGGCTCCTATTAATCAAATTAATCAATCAAATAATATCCTACGCTTTTACCAATGACAGTGCTCCAGCTAGGTCTAAATGACAGCGCCCTGCTGCCCTCGTCCCCTGCCCTGCCGCCCTCGACCCCCGCCCTGCCGCCTTTGATCCCACCCTGTCCTTTTTAATCTCAGTCTTGCCACATATGTTTTTATACATGTATATGTCTGTATAGATGTACATGTACTACGCGATGGACAAAATGGACACGCGCTGCAACCATTTAATCCCCTGTAAATACCAACCCGTGTACTTGTGTATTACGTCACTTATCGTATCGTATTGCATGTAGTTTCCAATTTATGGCACACAAACACTGAAACTTTTACAGTTTTTAGCAGTTACTCGTCGAACGGATGTCGGCATTACATCAATGCATGATTTGCACTTTGCTCAAACATGCAGTTTAATTGAAATAAATTTTGTTATTGCTCGGAAAAGATGTCAGCAAGTCCACAAGTAAATGCCTAAGTATGATTGTAAGTTTTAACAGTTGGATTTAATAAGAAATTAATTTTGATTTCAATGCAATTCAAGGTATTTTTATGTTTATATACCTAAATAGCCATACGAATTTAAGGTTCTCGCATAGATAGTCAAAGCATGACTGCATATTCAGGGGTGATAAAATTCCGGTTTATGCCGGATTTCCGTTTTTTTTTGTTCCAAAAATTCGATTTTCAGATCGATGTAAATCGGGGGTTTTATTTAGTAGGGTGGGTTGGGGTGGTATGAAAACACTTGGGTACGAATCAAAATCGGTAACGAAACTGCTGGAATTTTCCGGAGTTCAACGAATTGAACCTGTCTTTTGTGTTATTGAATGTCATTGGTCGATATTCGTCCGTATATGTTTCAGGAAATGCCGGAAAATAACGATTTCATTTAGTTATTTGCAGGTACATAGGCGACCGGAAGTGATCTTTGTTACAAGCGGAAAATTTGTATAAATAGGCGTCTGTCAAGAATGTAGATATTTTTTAACAGTTTGACATCACGATTGGTAAGTTCCACTAGCGTAGGCAGTAGCGTAGGTCTATCTTTACGGAAGAGGTTTAGTTACTGTAGTTAAAATAGCATCCATGCCGAACGTGCCATAATTTGATAGGACATGGCAATATTGAAATTTAGAATTTTCAAAATTCTAAGCAGATTGTCTTTTGACTTTTATTTTTTTTTAACGAATGTGAGTGGCAATAATGGCATGGCTGCGGTCCGCATCCTCTTCTGTCTTCTCCCTTTATTAACCATAACACTGTTGCTGGTACGGACAGGTCTGTTTAAATTATTTATATATATTCTCCTAAAATATGAGCCGAACAGCAACATGTGTTTTTCATTGATAAAAAATTCTCATGGGTAACCTGTCAAAATTTTCAAAAGCATGGGCATGTAGGGGAACCCATAGTAAATTTTTGAAAATGGGAATTTGTACATAACATTTTTTTAAAGCGTTTAAATATTAATACAGGCTATATACATACAGGAAGGACCCATGCTGATTTTTTTCAAACGTCTTGATATTTAGTATGACTACAATTTGTTTTCATGAAAACAAATTACGATTCCAGGGACAGAAACTATTTCAATATGTCGGTAAATTCAAAATACTGAAAGCCATTCGTGATAGGACTACAAGACACAAACAGAAATTATTGTTTGTTCAACAAAAGTCTTTGTGTGTATCAAAAGCAACAGTATATGATATTGACAACAACTGTTAATATATGTCTTATATGAATAAAAAAAAGTACTGAAACAATTTAGTTCATTATATCGGATGTAGTAAAAAATGTCTTACGTTTCGGCAGAAAATGTATATAATATGAATGTTTTGATTTGTAGGTATTCAGCATGCCTCTTGACTTTGCCACATACAAGGATGATGTGCGGGCTATCGATGCAGGAGTCAAAAACAAGTGGCGATGGGATTGGCTAGATGATGAGTACTTGAAACAGTACATCAGAGAAATGAAGTCGCCTGGCCAGGCATTCTGTGTGCAGTGTAACCAGACCCTGAAATATGACACTGCGGGAAAGAAGGCTCTAACCAGCCAAGATGAATGTCAAATCTAGTGGAAGTTTAGCTGGTAAGATTGTCGTTAAATGTATATAAAGTAAATAAGGATAAAAAAATTAAACATCTATGGAAATGCTTATAGGTTTCAATAGTGGCAGAATAGTGTTTAAACACCAGGTTTAGTGTTTAAAGAAGGAATTTGAGTATCTCAATGGTCTAGTGGTTACACAGACATTGTTGAGTTATGACTGAGCATTGTATCAACTGTCATTGAAGTGAACATTTTCATTAAAGGTTTATATGTATGTACTTCTGTACATTTGAAATTATGTTTCTTTGGTGATTTATGCATTGTTCACTTTCTATCTTTCAGGTATGAAGACAGTCTCCAGAACAACAAGTACAGACCAACAGGCTGCTGTTGTACAACCAGTTGTTCCACTCAATGATAGGAAGCTGAACGCAGAGGCAATGATACTTGGATTCCTAGCCGAACATGATCTACCCTTCACGCTTACCCCACACCTGGTCAAGTTGACACAGACACTAGCTAAAGATCCAAAACCACTTAATGAGATAAAAATGGACTGATGTGCTGCATCATACAAAATGACTTACGGTGTTGCTGAGCATTTTACTCAGGAACTTTTGGATGAACTAAAGGACACAGAGTTCAGCTTGAACATAGACGAGTCCACAAACACTAAAAATGAAAAAATTGTGGCTGTACTTCTAAGTTACTTTTCCAAACACTGAAACGAGATGGTTGTACGGCACCTGGAGTCGTTTCAGGTCACCAAAGCTGATGCCGAGTCTATCTTCCTGAAGATTGAGGAAATGTTTGATCGGTTAGACTTACCATGGACTAAGTTGACAAGTGTACTTCTTGATTCATGTAACAAAATGAGAGGAAAAAAATCTGGACTTGAAACACGGTTGAGGGAACGGGCACCCCAGCTCATCGACATAGATGGTGACAGCGTTCATCATGTGCATAATGCTGCAAAGGCCTTCACCTCACCATTCTGCTACCATTTGGAATCGTTATTTAATGACATCCACAGTGATTTTCACTGGTCAACCAACCTCCGCTCCGAATTAGAATTAATTTGTCAGTTGATTGCAGTCAAGTTTACAGTACCAGAGCGATTTACGTCTCATCGTTTCCTGTCAGCTCATAACCTTGCCGTGGAAACTTCAAGACTGTTTGAATCTTACACAGTGTTCTATTATCAATTCCTGTCAAAAAAGGAAAGAGAGAGACTGGCGCCAATCATTGATATCCTTCTTCAAAGAAATCTTGTTTCAGATGAGAGTCAGAGGAGGAGATCAAAGCCATCGGACTGCGTCTTCGGAAGAAGAAAATGACCAAGGACGGGGAAACTCAGAAGGAGAGAATTATCAACAAGATGTTTGATCAACACAAGAAGACTAGGATGCTGTTAGGACTTTACATCTCTGTGCTGGAATGCCTGAAGCAGTATGCTGTGTTGTTTCAGTCCAAAGAGCCCATGTTGCATATCCTTCATGATCAGCAGGTCAAACAGATACAGAATTTTCTCTGTTACTTTGTAGATCCTCAGAAAATCCCCAAGACAGTTGAAAAACTGAAAACTCTGGAATTGACTGACTCTGTTCTGCTGCCAAAGACATCAATGTTTATTGGTTCTGTGATACTGAACATTGTGAGAAAAAGCAAACAAAAAGATCATGTTGTCAGCGAGATATTGAGTTTGTTAAAAACTGCATATGTTAACTGTGGTAAAATACTACTAAAGAAGATGCCAATCACTAACAAATTCTTACAGAATGCATCTGCTGTTGATCCACGAGCTCGGGGACATGCTTTGACAATCGAGCATCTACGTGACCTGCCTGATCAGATGCAAGTTCTAACGCAAGAAGAGAAGCAGAAATATGCTAAGGAGATTTACCAGTACCAACTGGATCCAATGCTTCCAGAGTTCCACGAAGGAACAAGAATTAACCAATGGTGGGCATTGGTAACCAATTATCCAGCATTGAGGAAGATTACCCTTGCCATTCTTTGCTGCTTTCATGGGCCAATGGTGGAAGGTGTGTTTAACCTGATGGGCTACATCATGGACAGCAAGTCTAGTAGCTTATCCACTGCCACTGTCAATGGATTTCAGAATGTCAAATCTGCTCTGAAAGCTAAGAACATTACAGCTGTGGAGTACTTCAAGAGGGAAGATCCACTTCACACTCCAATTCATCCTGGTCTTGTTAATAAAATGATCAATGCATCTTCAGTTAGATCCAGAAACCTGGCCACAAAGACACTGGAAGTAGCTGACAGGAAAGCACGATTGAATATTGGCGATAGGAAAGTTGTAAGCAAAAACAAAGCGAAGGAACTGGCATCAGAGGATGTGAAACGAGCACGCATTGAGCATGCTATACATAATTTAGGGAAAAAGTGTAACTGCCTGACTAGTGATGAGAAAGTACACCAATCAGTGTGTCTGGTGTGTGCATAATAACTACTTTGCAATAAAGCAAAATGTGCTGATAGAATTTTTGTGACTGTTCTGTGACACTTCCACTAGCTGTTTTCAACAAGAATTAAAACTCACTGGCACTAGTCATGTACAGGTGTATTCATTTTGAAATGTTTAAGTTTTGAACTTCATTTGAATAGATGCTTGAAGTTTGTTGTAGTTAGATTGTTGAATTTTCCTAAAGAATAAAAAGAACATTAATTTTCACTGGCACTAGTCATGTACAGGTGTATTTATTTTGAAGTGTTAAAGTTTTGATCATCATTAGAATAGTTGCTTGAAGTTTGATGTAGTTAGATTGTTGAATTTTCCTAAAGAATAAAAAAAATATAATTTAAACTGGCTCTAGTTATGTACAGGTGTATTTATTTTGAAATGTTAAAGTTTTGAACTTCATTAGAATAGTTTCTTGAAGTTTGTTGTAGTTAGATTGTTGAATTTTCCTAAAGAATAAAAAATATTAATATTCACTGGCACTAGTCATGTACAGGTGTATTTATTTTGAAATGTTGAAGTTTTGAACTGCTTCAGAATAGTTGCTTGAAATTTGTTGTAGTAAGATTTCCTAAAGAATAAAAATATTAACATAATAGATTGTTTATGTTCCTTCTTAAATAATTGTTTAATAGGAGCTTGGTGGTGGGGTTGTCATATATAACCCCATTAAATGACCAACTAAAAAGTTAAATATGCAGGTAATGATCACTGAAGAAGTGAATTTCACAATTCAAATGAGACAGAATACCAACTGCCCGAGCATAATTTTAAGCTAATCTGAGTCACTTAAAATACACAAGTGCCAGGAGCTTCAGGGGGCTTTGCCCCCTATGACCCCCACCAGGGCCTACAAGGGGGGCTATCGCGTCCCCCTGGACCCCCAGCAAAAAACTTCAGGTTGTTTTTTTTTAACACAATATCACCCCTGCACATTATTTTACCAAAACTTTTTTGCACATAAATATTAATTATATACCTGCATGATAAAATCGTGCTGTGCTAAAAACGTGCGATTTATTTATTAACGTCAGCAACATCACAAAATGCTCGTGGGAAGCGTGCGTGTAGAAAAGTTAAACGCAATGTTTCATGTATATTTTTGACCACAGCCGTGTCATGTAAAAAAAAAAAGAGATCGCGTTAAATACTGCCGATGTGCCATAATGCCAATATAAATATAAGCTAAAACAGTGTGAAAGTGTGCTTTCAGAAATCTATTTTGAAAATACTGTTGATGGATCGTAATGCTAATCTGATAATTTGTAACTTCGTTTATTGTTACTACGCTGTAATATGTAATGAATATGAATATTTTTCATTTTATTTAGAAATATTAAATAAGTTTTCAGTCACATATTTAAGTTAATTCTTGAAATACCAACGTTTAGGACATCTACATTATTTCCTGACCTGTACATATTTTCGGACGTTACATTTCGGACGTATGTTTATATATAGCAAATACAACATAATGCTTTTTTATTATATTTATGCAAGCTATAGACTATAGTTTAAATTTTTGTATTTAAATGCTTCTGACAATACATGTATTTGGAGATAATTTTCACAGATATTTTTAATAAATGCAGTTCAAGTTACCTACAAAAAAAACATTCAATAATTAAAATAGAGATGCTGAAAAATATGACTGTATGTTGCATTACAAAAATATTAATAATTATATTAATATTAAACTAGTCATTATGGGTGATATCATATAGAATGAAAACTTTAAGTGATATATAATTGCTTAGTACATTTTATAATTTAGCATAAATATATTAACTTACAAGGAAAATGTATAGTATATATACATGAAAAAAAGCAAAAAATAAACAAAACAAATATATAACCTATGTGTTTGTTACACATATATAGTCATATATCACCTTGAAAAAATATGAGCGTGTGCAAAAGTGCCCTTTTTAGCAATTAGCAGCCTGCCCTTTTTCAATCCTGGCTCGAGCACTGCAATGACAATAATTTGCTGTTATTAATTTGATAATTTTGAAATTATATAGTGCCATCTGTTTTGGCAAAACAAATAATTTCAGTTTACATTCCATCTTATTGTGTTCTTACAGGTTATTGATCACTATGAGAACCCACGCAATGTTGGTTCCCTAGACAAGAATGACAAGACTGTTGGAACTGGCCTGGTGGGAGCTCCAGCTTGTGGGGATGTCATGAAACTACAGGCAAGTTTACTTGTAAATTATTTATTTTAACTAGGGATGTCAACGAATAATCGAATATTCGAATACTTGATTGAATATTCGAATATTAAATGAGTATTCGAATGGCAGAAAAAAAAATTCCCATAATAGTTTAATTCTATCATTATGTTTTCACAGTTACCTAATTGGACATGTTGACATGTTATTTTACACCAATGATACCCGTATGCGCAGTGAGAGATAACACATTAAGCAAACTGTGACAATCGAATCGGAAACGGACCCTAAAAAGATACCTATAGTTGCGCAGCTTGTGCGTAACATTTGGGTGCTAAACTGAAGCTAATTGGAGACCGACGTTTTCACACTGACGCAAATTGGAGACCAATGTTTGAACAATGTATGGTGCATTATGCGGTTTATGTGTTACTTTTATTTAATTTCAATCCTTTAATTAGCAGTGCATTAACAACAACATTTTTCATGCCGACTAAAAAGCATTTATTCGCTCAATATAACAAACAAAACTGAATAAAACAGCACAGGTATATATTCTTTGTGTTTCCCGATTAATCTCAAAGTCTTTTCGTTCATTAAAGTCATCGTAAGCCTTCAGCTGTGTGGAAGCATTTCTCACGGTCAGCCGATAAAATGTCGGCAACATGTCAGCTATGCAATGAGAAGTTTGTGTACACATCTGGGGTTACAACCTCAAATCTCAACAATCAAAGCACCCATCGCTGGAATCTGCAAGCAAAGGAAAGCAAGTGTCTCTTGATTCATTTGTGATGATGATGATGATAATGATGGAAAAATTGTATTAAATTCATAGAGTCGACAGGGATAAGAACGGTTTTTAACGACACATTAATTCGTTTACCTATTATGGTTACAATATACTAATTCCAATCCGTATGTAATTTAATGTAAAAGCGATAACTTTAACCAAAAATAAATGCAACATTTTGCACATAGGGACCCTCATAACCGTACCTTTTCTTAAAGAGCATTCTAAGCCGAATTGATTTAAGCAATAAAAAGGGTATGTCATGTGTTATGTAAGCAAGAACTCGACACTAAACAAAGTTGACTGTTTTATCGCCATCTTTTTAGCGGCTACTTTCTAGTTGAATGTAACCCGCCTCAGCGCAAGTGTCATACTGTAGTCTCCAATCTAAAAACATATCAGTGATTTATTAGTGCATACCAATGCTTACCCTACCAACATCTCCAAAACAGAATATCAAAGCAAGTGTCTAAACCTAAAAACATGTCTTCGAGTTAGACGTGTTGATTTATTTAGAGAGTACAGCCCTACATCACTTATTTAGTGTATTGTGACCTTGTACATCCTGGATAAGTATTTAAAATAAACGAAGACTCAGACATTTAAAAAACGAACTAATATTCGAATATTGAAATCGAATATTCGAATAGCGTTTTGTTATTCGTTGCCATCCCTAATTTTAACTATAAATTTGCAAAAGTGGATTATGCATAAGACAAAACTGGCACAAGCCACATGTTTGCCAGGCTTGAAGGGGTGCTTTTTCTCAGTCATGGTTTTTGAAAATGCATTTCTTCCCCTGACCTAAAAATCTAGCCATTTGAATTTAACAATAAATGAACAAAGTGAATGTCTTAAAACCAAATCCAGTTAATGGTACAGGTCCAAATTCACCATATGGTACTCATCGCTTAGTATGCCAATACTTCACTATGTCGCATAGAATTATTTACAACAAAAGATGTACATGAAACATGTTGTACAATTTTTTTTTTCAATCTTCATCTTAAAGCTAGTTTTAAGCTTGACTATTCACCGAATATTTCGAGCTATACTACTCGCCCGTTCGTCAGCATAAGATTTGCTGGCAAGAGAAAATTCAGGTTAAGGTTTGCATGCAACAAGTACGTATCTCGGTAACTACTACAGATACTCAATTGAAACTTCACACATATCTTCTGTGTCATTATGTAAGGTCATTGACCAAGGCCCATAACTCTAACCAGTAATTTAACAGAATTATGCCCCTTTTTGTACATAGACATTTCAGGTCAAAGTTTGCGTGCAACAACTCTATATCTCTATAACTACTACAGATATTCGATTGAAACTTTACACGTCTTCAGGGTCATTATATAAGGTCACTGACCAAGGCCCATAACTCTGACCTGCAATTTAAAAGAATTATGCCACTTCTATACTTAGAAAATTTAGGTTAAGGTTTGCGTGCAAGAAGTATATATCTCTGTAACTACTACAGATATTCAATTGAAACTTCACACATGTCTGCAACCAGCATTTTAGCAGAATTATGCCCCTTTTTGTACTAAGAAATATTCAGTTTGTGTGCAAGTACATACCTCTGTAACTACTACATATATTCAATTGAAATTTCGCATACATGTTCATGGTCATTATGTAAGGTCACTGACAGAATATAAATACTATAAAAGCAGAGTGAATAGTCAAGCACGCTGTCCTGGGACAGCTGTTGTTTATTTAAAAAAAATGCTATCTTTAAAGTGAATTATATATTGAATACCCTGGTATGCTCACTATGTCAATAAAATGTCATGTCATTTGTTATGCACAGTATGTCTGTGTGTAGATTAAATGCTTTACACTGCATTTTTTTACTTATTCAGGTAAAGGTAGATGAGGATGGAAACATTGTGGAGGCCAAATTCAAGACTTTCGGATGTGGCTCAGCCATTGCGTCGAGCTCACTGGCTACAGAACGGATAAAGGGGAAGCATGTAGGTTGACACACGGTTCCTTTTTAATACATAAACTTTAGATTATTATTCATTGTGACCAGATGTGTCACATCACCCATGCTTGTTTGTCAGAGGTCAAGGTCACAATTCAAAATCAAAGGTCAAGAATATTCAATATTGTTCCGGAAATTAAAGTGATTTGAAGTAAATGCCTAGAAGAATTACTTCAGATTACTATTCCCCATTACAGTATGTCACGTACACATCACAAGTAAAGTTCAAAACTCAAATAGTTTGTTAGGATTATAATATTATATTGCACAGAATAATTTCAAATGGCTTTAAATAAATGATGATGGAATGCTGCCCACAAGAACCAGGGCTGCAAAATAAAGGTCACACTTATAGGTCAGTGGTAAAAAAGATAAATATCCATCCATATTCCATTTCCAATTTATAAGTTCTAAATGCCTGTAAGGATTTTTTTTATAGAACTTTAATTAGTCCCCATGACCAGATTATGTTAAAAATGCAAACATGACCCATGCTTGTCTGTCAAAGGTCAAGGTCACAATTCCAGGTCTGAGGTCAAATATTTGTCTGGAGCATTTTTTTTCTTGCATTTATGGATGCCAATTTTAATCAACTATCAACAGTACACCAGTCTTTTGAAAAGGTTACCAGCAGTCAGAACGGGTACATGTGAATCACACGAACCAAAATCAAAGACAATTTATACAAAATTAACAATAACATGACTTTTCCTTTAGATTGATGAAGCAGCCAAGATCAAGAACACAGAGATTGCAAAGGAGCTGTGCTTGCCGCCCGTAAAACTGCATTGCTCTAGTATGTATACATGTAAATTTGATACACCAGGTTTTCAAAATATTACCTTGTACAAATTGGAACTTAAGTGAAACATATTTTAAGATAAACTTAAGATGTTTCTGAAATACAGACCCAGCTGTCAATTTCATTAAATTCATCTCCAATCCGATCCTACTACATGTCTAGAATGGATCTGATGACTTCGCAGTAATGTGACATTCACTTGGCATTTCGGCCGTCGTTACAATTGCTATCTTTAAAATTATGTAAAAAAAATAATATGAGCCATCAAAACATTTGTATGCATTCTTATTTCTAGTGGCGCATATTATAACTTGATTCTATAATGTCTCAGTGAGCGATTTCAGTATTAACAGATTTCAGTATTTACAGAATTCTGTAATTTTATATATGCAAAAAAAATCACAGTTCAATTTAATTTTTAACTGACCGAGGCAATATACAATCAAGCTTATGTGAATTTTGTTGTCCAATATATTAGTAAATCACAGTAACCCTAGCAAAAACGCTGTTTTAGGATACAGGTATACTAACTGTTTTTACTAAGGTTACCATGATTTATAATATAAAATTCACTAATACAGTAATCAGTATCAATTATTATGATAACTCACCCTGCCCCATGTATTTGTAAATGGATTGCGATTATTACACTAATTTTCTGTTCCCAGTGTTGGCGGAGGATGCCATTAAAGCAGCCCTGGCAGACTGGAAGGTAAAGCAGAGCAGGGCCGAGGGATAGACAGACCCCGCCCACTTCTGGTCTGCCCCGCCCACGCACTAGACAACACTTACAAGACAACACTTGATAGCACTGGTTGAGTTAGCTTCATAGTCCATCGTAACAGTCGCCTGTGTTGTATGATGTGTAGTGAACTTAAACTGTTGATGAACTTTTTCTGTGAATGGGCATTGTTGTTATATTTTGCATACCGTATACCCGTGTGAAAAATGTAAATGTGGCCCATCATGAGAAAACCGGTCATAATGCATGTGCGTAAAGTGTTGTCCCGGATTAGCCTGTGCAGTCTGCACAGGCTAATCCGGGACGGCACTTTGCGCTTTTATGGTATTTTCTGTTTCAAGAAAGTCTCTTCTAAACATAAATCCACTGTAGGCGGAAAGTGCCGTCCTGGATAATCGGGGACGACACTTAACGCACATGCATTAAGATCGGTTTTTCCACGATGTGCCTCAAATAGTGTGTTGGTTCAGTTACAATTATAATTATATTCCAGATTAAGAAGCCATGTAATTGTCATGAGATTCAGTATTGTGTAAAATATGAGAAGAGCAGCATATGATATTCTTTATATCATCAATATTGTTTGTTTATATAACACAGTGTAATATATACTAGAAACAATAGATATACACCACTTACCACTTAAGATCAGTGTAATTGGGCTAAATGTCTTAATATGTTAAATTTGATGCAGTTTGCTTTGTTAGAGCAGTCGCTTGATGGGAAACTGCAGATTTAAAAAACAATTTACATATAACCTATAATTTACCACTTGTTGATTTAATGTTTATATTTTTGTTGGAATATGTGTACATGCATTCAGAATTTGTTTTACAAGTAAATAAAACGTGTGAAAAGTATTTTTGTTTTATAATGTTTTGTTGAATAAATCAAATAGTTTCAATATGTTTGTACAACTGAACTTAACATTTATTCTGAAAGATTGCATATCTCTTTATTTCGATGAAGTTAGAAAATAAATACACAATAAACAACCATATTTAATAAACAATACAATAAACAAAAGTTTCATAATTATCATTTGGTGCCCAAACAGTATTAACAAAAACATGAGCTAAAATTTTAATACACTACAATTATCTATATTATTATCAATTTATTATTATTATTATAAAAGTGGATCTAAAGTATTTAATGTGGATGTCCAACTTTCCTTAATGCAACCGAGTATAGTCATTAATGTAAAGTGACAGTGTTGAGTCATCATGTAAGTATTTCAAACCAAAAATATCAAGAGCTGAAAACGAGAAGGTACCAACTGCCATTGAAATCAATAGCAATTGATACCTTCTGGTTTTTAACCCCCGAATTATTATGCAGATCAAGCTGAAGCAATCACCATCACTAACTAATAACTAATATTGTAAGATCTTTTGCAATGAGTTTCAAACCAAAATAGGCATACATTAAAAGGCTATGTTAGTAACAGTTCATTCAGCAAATTACACACAAAATAGTCATTAAAATGTAATGAATAAATAAACTATTAAAGTTACAAAAAACCAAAACAATTGTCTGTTGACACAAAATGTGTCGTTTTTTTTAAACAAAATTATCTCAGTCCGCACTCATTTGCAGCAAAGCATTGATCGTCGTCTCTTTGTTGCCATTATTAGCAGCAAACACAGAAACGATGATGTCATCTTCCAAATTTGGAAACATGTCCTTGACCTGTTTAAACTCTTCTTCCGTGTATCCCGGCCCCTGCTGCGTAGGCATGGTTGGCATCTGTTGTGGGGGGTACACTGAAAGTAGAACATCTATATACCTATCGATATTTTCCCCCAGGGGGGAAAGGCGTGAATTTGACAGGCCGAAAATTCCGCGTCCCGGGAGAGACTGGTCAGATTTTAGATCTCCGTAATATTGCCCCTCCCCCCCCCTTTTTTTTACTTATCTTTCTGCTTGAGATCATGTAAATGATGACTAACATAGTGATTATAAGTAGATACTATATGCCTTGTAAGATTGAATATACTTCTTCACAAAATCATTTGCAGGTGATCTGGTAAATTCCTCACAGTATTTTCACCCACTTTGCCTCACTGAGAACAGTTTGGCACCCTATCAACAGAAAGGCTTAACGGTCTACATTTATCATTGATGCTGGTACAGGCAAGTCTTAGAACAATTTGTTCAAATGAGACTGCATGCTGCTACTCACTCATGCCTGGTGCCTGTACAACTGTTCCTGGGTACATGATGGGCTGGAAGGAAGGCATCATCTGTGGAAAATCTTCAACTGACTGGAGAGAAAAAAAACATATAGGTCACATAGTCAGTCTTCATGAAAGTCCCAAAAGGGCACCAATATTCCCAGTTAAGGTCAACTTTTGGCCATGGCGACGCCTTCATCAGGCCCAATTTACTGCTTTTTAAAGGCCCAGCAAAAAGGTTAAAAGCTGGTCAAGGTAGGTACTGACCGTAAATGTGAGAACCAAGTTGATGGTTCCCTCTTTTTCATCTCCCTGTTTCCCACTCAATGGGAACCAGTCATCTACAGTTTCCCCTTGCTGTACTGATGGGGGTATCACGACATGTGCCCACGCCACGCGGTCATCGGCCGTGAAGGATTTCTGAAAGTTCCAATTAGCATTTCATGTAAAGTATAATGACTCACATATCTTGTGAGCTTCAGCTAAGGGCAGAACTGATGAAAACAAATTTATGGATGACTACTACTTTTACAACAATGCCTATTCAGATGTCCTCTGGTAGTCAGTTAAATGTTGTTGATATATAAATTCCAGATAGGTAGCATACACACAAATCGCTGAAACAATTGTGATTGCCTGGATCATGAAATGATCCTGGATCATTAAAACTTCACAGAACTCCAGAACTTGTAATAAACAGAACTGAACTGCAGAATCTGTCTAGTGATAACAGTAACAACATAATATTAGAAATAAACCATAAGTGTTTGTAAAACAATCTTTAAAATATCAAGTTTGTTGATGATCAGATGAGAACTGTTTGTTATAGAGGGCAGAAACTGCTAAAAAGGCCAATTTTAGATAATTCAAGGGCCATAACTCTACAATTCCAGGAGCAATTTGGCTGATTATCCAACTTGGCCGAGATATTATGCGTTTAAACATTTCCATAAAGTTGGTTAAGATCAGATAAAAACTATTGGACTTAGAGAGTGGAAACAAAGTGGTTTACCAACCGACAGACAGACAGACCGACAGACCGACTGACATTAGCAAACCAATATACCCTCCCATCTTCCATGGGGGGTATAAATATATGGGAAACTGATGCAATTCACTGTTAGCAACTAAAATATATCATAATACTAATTTAAATTCTACAATAAGATCAGAACACAATCTATATTTTCCAGAAATATTACAAATTTCATGAAAATAAATACCTCATCGAAAATTTCCACATATAATGAATCCACACCATGAGGTAAAAAGCTGAAAAATAGAACACAGTACTAGAATATATTAAAGCGACATTTCCTTTCAAAATCATAATAAAAATACAAAATGAACATAATAAGATGAAAATAAAAGTATTGTGATTGTGTATATAAAGTAAACTTATAGAAAGATATAACTTTGATCTAGTAAAATAGTTTGACGTAGTTATATTTGCAAAATGTAAACATTTAAAACACTTTAAGGTTTGTATTTGACTTTTATAAGGAATTTGAGACGTTTTCTTTATATCAAAGGTTATGTCTGTGCATTATTTTGACATTTTATGCATGGAATACCATACAATTTGTTATTCAGTAAATGCACATGGTGTAAAATGCTGTTTACCGGTACACCTAACAGAGTTGAATTGCTAACAGAACACCAAACACCAGACTATGAAAAATCTTAGTACGCACTGTCAGACACAGAGTTATATAACATACCATACTATGCACATTTGATAAAATGAGGTTCAAATATAGACCTATTATTACAATGTCGATATAAGAATAGTCCCTAGAAGTACTGAATACAGTAACACTACAATTTATACACCGTACATGTATTATAAGGATAATAAACTCAAAACGTAGTTCAGACTTGATAAAACACTGTCAGATACCAACATCTTTTGCCAGACAGTTTCTGGCTGGCAGATTTTGCATTGCCTGCAATATATGTAGCTATTAACTTCAAATAATGACACTCACCACTGCATGTCTTTCACCCACTGTGGGTTCTTCCCTCCATTGTACGCAGTGGGCGTCTCAAAAACAGCGTGCCCGATTCTCACCCGACAGTAAGGGTCCATTCTTGTTAACCCATAATTTTTAACTAATTTTGCCTGCAATGAAATATAATGGAAATATTTTCAAAGCAAATGAATGTTTGTATCTTGGTATGGATTTTGTTGTTGTTCCTCTTCCTGTTAGCATCAAAATGAAAATTTCTTCAAGAACTGATCTGTACAATAGGTAACATCCATGATGATTGACTTGTTTTGTCACAATTATATGTATAAACACTTGTTAAACGATTACATTCATTGTCTTAGCATGAAAAGAATTATAAATATATCTAAACAAAAATATACACACAAAAAAACAGTTCTTTTTTTTTTCATAGATTTTTCATCGAAATGATCCCCCAATTCACCTGTACAATACTCAAGTTCAGCCTCCCTTTCACATTTGCAGGTATGGGCACATAACTCTGTTGGGCCTGTAGCACTCGTGCAATTCTCTCATCAGCATAGGCTTGCTGCTGCTGTGGGGAGGAGTTGATTCTCAGGAAACCTGCAGGCAATTCTCCAACCATTACCTGTGATAAAACAGTAAATATGACTTGTTATGGCTATAAGGAAGTCAGTGAAAGATCTAGGGAGGCACAGAAGTGACACAGGGTGCTGGTGCAAAGGTAAAAAAACTACCGAGTACATCTTAATATATTCTAAAATGGACGAACGGTTAAGTACCAAAGTACTAGAAATGATTTTAATTAACAACATAATTCATATATGTTCTGTTAAAACAGTTAAAGACATTCAATATCATTACGTCTATTCAGACCAACTCACAGGTTGGAATAATTATTTTGGTGGCTTTTAAGTTAGCATAACTTGTTAGCGCTTGGCGAATATTGAGCTACTTTTTATATATGGGCAATATTCTCTGGAGCGCATAACCGGGGAAGGACCATTTCTGTGGTGGAAAGTTTTCCTTCTTTGTCTATATTGTTCTGACAGGATTTTGATAGCAACTTTCACAGCCCCAAATTAGATAGTTATTGTGAACGGATTGCAATAAAAGTTACTTACCTGTGCAAATAAACCATTCGTTATCAATGTTCCATAAATATTTTTATAATGACACTTTCATTTTGGATGCATGAACAATTTAAACCTACACACCTTTGCATTTTTAAATAAATCTCGATAACCGCCGCTGTGTATCAGTGTGTTCAATTTTATCGATAAAACTGAGGGCATTGCGTCATTTCTTTTGGTCTGTTGATTCTAGTAAAAAAGTTGTACACAAGGCAAAATAATGGCGGTCTGTTCATAAATGTAGATGAATGGGCAGGTTTAAATCAGAATGAATGCATTTCCTAGGTAAATTTTGGCATATGTTAAGCAGTTTAGGTGTTGTCTATGTAAACTACATAGATGGATAACTTTATTGTTGCAAATAATAGGAATTGATGAAAATTTAAACTTTCAGGTTTCCACCACATAAAAGGTCCTTCGCCGATAAGACATTCCAACGAAATTAGGCCTATATAAAAAGTAACACTAAATTCGATACACGTCTTATAAATAAGACTAGCTTTTAAGTGTGTCAGAAACAGATTGAATATGCTATTTTCTATCACACACTGACATATCAATCTGTTTGGTCTATGTTAATTTTATAGACTTATAACTTGAATTAAACTAGTCCATGCGTTTGTCATCAAATTTGCTAAGACAATATTTAAAACAAACAATATTAGCATAAATCCCTGCATGGTTTAAATTAAACTCCAACATTAGACTGAGGTTCACACGTTATTAATAGCGCAATACATAAATTAACATTATTCTAAGTTTTTGCCTGTGCAGTTGTCAGTAACAGCCATTCTAATGTCATAACATGATTACCATTCTGGCATTAGACTGTCAGCACACGTGAATTTGTATACACTGATTCCAATTCATGAAACGGTTATATATTTTATAACACTTACCTGACTTCTTCTATCTTGCACCGGATTGGAGTTCTGCGTACTTGACATCTTGTGCGTATTTTCTGTAGAAAAACAATGTTTACTATCTGAGTAATTTGCATATGAGTTCTTCTTCCGGGAAGGGAGATCACTCTAATTATCCCGTGCAATTAAAGGGAGAAATGTTTTCCTGTACGTCGTTACGTAGACCACGTTATTTACACGGCAACCAAAGTTACGACATGAATTGATACGTTGCAATAACATTGATGTTCTAGAATAAAATAATTTAAATAATAATACGTTAAAAGTAAGAGGTAAAAGAAAGGTTAAATGGATCAAGTATTTAAATCGTTTACAGGTACAAGTACTTTTATTCAATCACTATATACTGGTTGGCGAGTAGCATCCGTGATTTTTTAGTAGCTTTTCTCTATTTTCAATCGCGTAAGTAATACTCTTACAAAAAAGCTTGTTTGGCTCCTTCTGTCTACGACGATGTAAATATGACGTCATATGGTTTTTCCCGTATAAGGGGCATGAATTAAAGCCATAAAACTAGTAGAATCCGTGATTGTTCCTTTCAGTTGAAAATGCGATTTCAGTGCTAAACACCTCAAGGTTTTAATTGCCGTATACTATTCTACATTCAATTACCTACATCATTATGATGTAATATTATTAAATTCTATGCCAGATTAGCGGTGATATAAATGCGACTGCTAACATATGCGTATGCCGGAAAATGGTCTTATGGTTACCCCTTTGGCGCCCTTATCAATTTGCTGATGGTAAACGGGAGTCCCGGAAATAACCATGTTATTATTGAAGTAGTCGTATACAATATGGCAACAAAGTAGATCTATAGAATAAAAAAATGTTAACAGTTGGTCAATCTTAATATATATAATATATCTTGTTTATAAAAATAACTACTATATATCTAACTAATATGTATTTAAATACAATATTTGACTCTGGGTGATTCATTTGGAAACAACAGCTTAACTAAAATTATTAAACTTTAAACTAAAATTAAACATTCATTAAAAGTCTTATGAACGACAGTTTGGACTTATTGTGAACCTATAATACTGATTACTGAAGAAAGCGAAATCATTTTTTAAATATTTAACTAAGATCAGAAACAACATTAATAATTTCGAGTTTGTTTTTCTCTTTCGTACATCAAGTAAGAAACTGTCCCTTTAAAGGTAACATGGTAATCTCCCTTGAGATGAATTTATAATTGATTGATGCTGTCCAGCAAACTCCTCGCTGCGGTTACCTCCTCTCTCGGTTAACGGTAACCACTGCCATCAAAAGTAAAATCCTTCCAGATTTGGAAGGATTACGTGTTTGTAACTTTTACTTTTTTATTGCAACTCAGTGCAATTTTCTACATTATTGGACTTTTTATATATCGTTTGCTGTCAATAATGAAAACAGAAAATAACTAATTAAAACCATAAATAATATGTAGAAGATTTAAATCGATCATCATCACGCGGTTTGTTATGTCGGCAGGGATTTGATTAGAGCTATGCTCGGAAGCAGTCAATCTCTGCGCGGAGGTTGGCTGTCCAGGTGAAACGAAATGCTTGAAAGAAAATTTTAACGTATCTGTCTGGATACATGAAGGCTTCTTCACGAGTATAGTATTTTGATTAATTATAAAAGGATTGCCATCTCAGCACAAATTTAATGCAGAGCTTATATCTAAAATACAGAAAATGAATACCATAATACCGGTATTTGTTAATGTTTTAATACTCGTGCGTGACTTGTGACATTTTTCTACGCCCATAGTTGTCAGTCTTGGTCATAGTCTTAGATTTTCACGTATTAATCAACACTATTGACGACTGCTAACAGTGTTTTTCTAAGGCCAATTTTGGACCGAAATTCGGCCCCATTCCCCTGCTTAAAATGTATGTATGTTTCCCCTATATGTACCTTAAAATTCCCCTCAGAATGTAAGCTTTATTTTGAAAAATAAATTGACCAAATTCAGACAAAAATAGTCTAAGATGGAGGGATTTTCGTAAGAAGTCTCAGCAATGTTTCATCAAACCAAGTTAGTGCATAATCCAAGTTATCATTTGTTGCAAAACAATGAATTATTAATTAATGTATTAAAACAAAGTAGAATATAAACATGTAATGATGCTTTTCTAAACAAAATTCCTCTCTTGCCGTTTAATTCCCCATCTGAAGGGCCCCGCCACCTTTCCCCCAAAGGTGAAAAAAAACGCTGGGGCCAATTAACACAGGTGCTAGTAACAATTAATGCTTATCTACTTTATTATACATGTATATGTAGACACAATATTATATTATAATCTAGTGTATTATATAGAGGTCTACGTATGAAATGTATGGGAAACATATTTACTCTAGACATCAGTACATATTAAGATTTGCAACTCAATGTTTCATGCATGAAATCTTTTCAAAAATATTAAACTAATCATGCAATTTAGAAAAACAACTTTTTTATCAATGCCCATATTTTTATATTTTATTATAATGGTAATGAAGTAAAATATTGTTATATCTTATTATTATTATTTTTATTATTTTATTTATTTTATGTTTTTGTTTTGATTTTCATGCAAACTATATTATTTCAGTTAACACAATACGGGTATTTAAGTTCCAGTTTTTTAGCTCGACTATTCACCAAATAGTCAGAGCTGTTCTGACTCACCCCTTCGTCGGCGTCGGCGTAATGCTCAGGTTAAAGTTTGCCTGCAACAAGTTCACATCTCTATGTCTACTACAGATATTCAATTAAAACTTCACACATGTCTTTCAGGTAAGGGCACTGACCAGGGACCGGCAATATATCAGAATTATACCCCTTTTTGTACTTCAGGTTAAGGTCTACGTGCAACAAGTTTGTACCTCTATATCTACTACAGATATTCAGTTGAAGCTTCACACTTGTCTTTATGATTATTATATAAGGTCACTGACCAAGACCCATAACTCTGACCTGCAATTTAGCATAATTCCCCTTTTTGTACTTAAAATATCAGGTTAAGGTTTGTGTGCAAGTACATATCTCAGACTTCAACTACTACAGATTATTCAGTTGAAACTTCACACATGTCTTCGGGGTCATTATGTAAGGTCACTGACCAAGGCCCATAACTCTGACAAATCAGTATGAAAAGTCCAGCATGCTGTCCTGAGACAGCTCTTGTTATATTTAATAATTATTATTATACTTAATATGAATTATTTTTATTTTTTTTTTATTTTAGAGCCTGCAACGAAAAAGGGCAGAAAAATGGCAAAACTTTGCAAGATGGAAGACAATATGCTAGTAGATGAAAACAACCCGTCCTTAGAAACCCACAAGAATGACAAACTGTTCATCGAAAGATTCTCTTCCCTCTACAATTCGGAGAGACTAAGTGACATTGTTTTGGAGGTTGGAGATCAGCGTTTCTATGCGCACAAGTTTATGCTGATCGTCAGCAGTGATGTCTTTGAGTATGAAACAGCTTTTTTTTACGCACTATTACACATGTTGAGGGTTGAGTGTAAAACTATTGTATCTGTTTAACATTTCAATATCAAATACAATAGTTTCGTGGGCAACCGTTGCAATTTCGTCGGATTATGCGAAATTAGAATACGCTAAGACATCGAACTTAGAATAACTAAGAATATACCGTAATATTATACCATTGTGTAATATGCGGTTACCTGTTTACATAAACCAAAAGGTTTTGCCAAGTAATTATTACAGTCTAGTTATGCATCTGTGACTGCATCAGTGAAATTGATGGATAAATGCAAATAATACCTGATATAAGTATTAAATGTCTGATATCAAATAATCTACATTAATTGCTCAGTAATATAATAATTATATTAATATTATAAGAGACATTACAGGTAGATCCTATGTTTTGCTGTGTTATTCAAACTTCACATTAAAGCATGTTTTTACATTTCTGAGATCATCTGAGCACATTTAATGCACCTATCAATATTTTCCCTGAGTGGGGGGGGGGGGGGGGGAGCAGCAGCCAATACAAGGGGAATTTGACAAAATAAAAATATTTTTTTTGGGGGGGAGGCATTTTATTCCCCACCCTAGAGCCCAGAATCATTTGGCCTGTCAAAGTCCCGCTTGTCGGGAATTACTTTCAGTCTTGAGTTCTGTATATGCCCGCCACTCTCCCCTCCTGGGGGGAAAATAATGATAGGTGCATAAGTCTGTGTCAGCATAATACAGTCCCCATGATCACAAACATTCTTAAAGTAATATCGTCTTAATCATTGGCCAAAAAAGACCATGTGCAATAAGTGATTTCATTGATCAATATTTGAGGGCGTCGTCAGAAAACCGGTCTTAATGCATGTGCGTAGTGTCGTCCCGGCTAATCCGGGTTGGCACTTAAGCTTTTATGGTATTTTCTGTTTCAAAGAAGTCTCTTCTAACCATAAATCCACTTTAGGCGGAAAGTGCCGTCCTAGATCAGCCTGTGCGGACTGCACAGGCTGATCCAGTACGACACTTAACGCACATGCATTAAGACCGGTTTTAACACGACATGCCACATTTGAAGCTGAGACCAAGTTTGAGATTGAGGACTTCCATAGTCATGGGACCTGTAGTAGTTCTGTTATCTGTTTGAGGACTTTCATAATCATGGGGCCTGTAATAGTTCTGTTATCTGTTTGAGGACTTTCATAGTCATGGGGCCTGTAGTAGTTCTGTTATGTGTATGAGGACTTTCATAGTCATGGGGCCTGTAGTAGTTCTGTTATCTGTTTGAGGACTTTCATAGTCATGGGGCCGGTAGTAGTTCTGTAATCTGTATGAGGACTTCCATAGTCATGGGGCCTGTAGTACTTCTGTTTTCTGCTTGAGGACTTTCATAGTCATGGGGCCTGTAGTAGTTCTGTTATCTGTATGACGACTTCCATAGTCATGGGGCCTGTAGTTGTTCTGTTATCTATATGAGGACTTCCATAGTCATGGAGCCTGTAGTAGTTCGGTTATGTGTATGAGGACTTTCATAGTCATGGAGCCTGTAGTAGTTCTGTTATCTGTATGAGGACTTCCATAGTCATGGGGCCTGTAGTAGTTCTGTTATGTGTATGAGGACTTCCATAGTCATGGGGCCTGTAGTAGTTATTTTATGTGTATAAGGACTTTCATAGTCATGGAGCCTGTAGTAATTCTGTTATGTGTATGAGGCCTTCCATAGTCATGGGGCCTGTAGTAGTTCTGTTATCTGTATGAGGACTTCATAGTCATGGGGCCTGTAGTAGTTCTGTTATCTGTTTGAGGGCTTCCATAGTCATGGAGCCTGTAGTAGTTCTGTTATGTGTATGAGGACTCCCATAGTCATGGGGCCTGTAGTAGTTCTGTTATCTGTTTGAGGACTTCCATAGTCATGGGGCCTGTAGTAGTTCTGTTATCTGTTTGAGGACTTTCATAGTCATGGAGCCTGTAGTAGTTCTGTTATCTGTTTGAGGACTTTCATAGTCATGGAGCCTGTAGTAGTTCTGTTATGTGTATGAGGACTTCCATAGTCATGGGGCTTGTAGTAGTTGTGTTATGTGTATGAGGACTTTCATAGTCATGGGGCCTGTAGTAGTTCTGTAATCTGTATGAGGACTTTTTTTTCATAGTCATGGAGCCTGTAGTAGTTCTGTTAACTGTATGAGGAGGACTTTCATAGTCATGGAGCCTGTAGTAGTTCTGTTATCTGTCTGAGGACTTCCATAGTCATGGGGCCTGTAGTAGTTCTGTTATCTGTATGAGGACTTCCATAGTCATGGGACCTTTAGTACTTCTGTTATGTGTATGAGGACTTTCATAGTCATGGAGCCTGTAGTAGTTCTGTTATCTGTATGAGAACTTTCATAGCCATGGGGCCTGTTGTAGTTCTGTTATCTGTATGAGGACTTTCATAGTCATGGGGCCTGTAGTAGTTCTGTTATCTGTATGATGCCCAAATTACTCTGTTGCATGTGTAAATTTCATCATATATACTGATAGTCAAGTAATATGATAAAATAGTAAACACTGAAACTGAAGCTTAAATGATAGTATTTTTAGAATCTTTCAACAACTTATATATACCTCTTTCCATACTGCCCAGTGCCCACTTCATTGTTTTTGCCAGTTCTATGTCTTTTATAATACCACTTTTTCCCAACCAGGGTGATGCTGAATGAGCTAAGGTGGAAAGAGTCGTCCCAGGTTGAAGTGAATCTCACAGAGGAAGGGGAATGTGTGCCTGTGTTTCCACATTTCCTACGGTTCGTCTAGCCTTAAGGAACTAACCGATATTCTTATATACTTAAAACTGGATACTTATAAATAGATATTTTGTAAACCCATATTTTAAGGTTTGTCCTGGCCTCAAAATTGCATACAATCATTTCAATATTTTTGAGACTCAATTCCTTAGGTCTAAAACAGCTCTAGCATACATGTCTACTCAGATACTTGTATACTGTACTTATATATACATGTGTTTAATTCATGGACAAAGCTAGTTCAGGAGATTTTTACTTCATTATATTGTTTAATTTAGGTATATTTACACTTCTTTTCCTATGGATATAATTATATACCTGTACATTAATTTTCAGGTACATCTACTCTGGAACTGTCAGCCTGACAACAGACAATGTTTTGCCGATACTTCTCTTGGCTGACAAGTACAATATCCCTGCACTGGGGCAGACCTGCGTGGAATACATGCTACACCATGTGGTTGAAAATCCAGACACAAATCGCACGCTATCCTGGTACCAGTATGCAAAGATAACAGCAAACACTCTGCTGGTCGATAAATGCAGAAAATTTATTCTGTCCAATTTCGACATCATCTTGCAAACTTCTGACTGGATGACCCTGACGAAAGCTGAAGTATGCGAATTCCTATCCAGCAATGATTTGGTTGTGAGTGACGAATATTACCTGTGGATGATGGTCGACAAATGGTTTAGTTGTGAAAGTCACCAACCATCCAGCAAAGATGTTGAAGACATAATTTCACTCATACATTTTACGATGATCCCGCCTAAGCAGCTTCTGGAGATAGAAAAATCTTCATTATATTTGAACCACAAAGAGTTCTTCAGAGAAAAACTGAATTCGGCGTACCGACATCATTCATTACTGTTGGATTCTGTCGATTTGAAAGGAACAGGGGAGAAGTTTCGAAACTACACTTCCGACTGTTACAGAATTTGCTGTGATCTAAATCTGAGCAACTATTTTTCGACTGAGAAATGCCAGAGCAAGATTGTTCAAAAAATAATTTCATCCTACGACTTTGTTTCTGCCCCCAGTGGACTTTCAAAGAATAACCAGGCAGAGTTTGACATCACTTTTTGGCCAAAGGGACCTTTCAAGACCTTCCAGTGGTATGGGAAGTTATCGGACAATGCCAGTCTTTCTATCCGGATGATTCCCAAGAAGCAAGAACATTTGCTTGTCGGCATAACTTTTATTGTGTATGGAAATAAGAACGGTGTTCGATATGTGGCATATTCATATGCAAACACCAACAAGTTCTCACACACTAACAGTCTATTTGTGGAAGACAACTTGATGTTGTTAAAGCGTTTTAACGAAGAGAATTCTCCGTTCTTAATTTCTGGTAATCTCGAGGCAAAACTATTCTTGAAAGTGGAAGAAATAATTCCACCAGAGCAAAAAACACCATAACACTTTGATTGCACTTGGAGTAGTTATATGTGCAAATGGTGTTTGCTTTCTGTGTATTGTGCAATAATCAGATAGTTTATTAGTATTTAATTTATCAATTCATTCTAGAACTTGTTATGTTGTATATAATTATTTAATAATTTATGAATCCCATATAAATTTATTCCTTTATAGAATCATTCTTTTTTACTGTTTAGATTTATAATGTAATTTGCATATTGCGTATTCTAGTCATAAATCATGATCAATGCTTTATTTAATGCTTAGTTTACTTACTAATAATTTAGTGCCATAACTTTAATTTACATAGCATTAATGGTACCAGAAGTTGCGTCAAGTTATTTATTGATTTTATTTGAAATAAATTTACTATTAAAGTAAAATAAGTTTTGCAACAAATATAAAACTTGCTATTTTTCATCGAGTCATTATTAAATAAATAGCATTTCATTTTTTCGTATAGTGTGGGTCCTTCCCTTTAAACGAAAGTTACCTAGTGAATAACAACATCATGCTTGGTATTAATGTCACAATTTTGTTATAAAATAGGACCAATAAACAATGCTGTGTTTTTGCTTTAAAGATGCATTTTATATTTGTTAACATCCTAGTTGTTGCTAAACCTAATTTACGTAGTATATTTATTATTAATTGTATTCATTTCAAATGTTGAGTCAACAGTTTGACGAACACCAGACATTTTTCTGTAAGCATATGCAACAGTACCATTTTTTGTCGAATCCCTACTTAGTACATTTTAGCTGGAATGTCAGACATCCTCCAGTAATTTACTTATTTACGCAATTGCCAATTCAAAAACTTTAAACTGAGGGATTAACAAGGAGAAACCTCAAAACTAATGGTGTATTGATAGGCTCTCCTTTCAGCATAGTGTGCATCGTGATGCAGCGGCCATGGTACAATATGTATACATCACTCTTCAGCATAGTGTGCATCGTGATGCAGCGGCCATGGTACAATATGTATACATCACTCTTCAGGTTAGTGTACATCGTGATGCAGTGGCCATGGTACAATGTATACATCACTCTTCAGCATAGTGTGCATCGTGATGCAGCGGCCATGGTACAATATGTATACATCACTCTTCAGCATAGTGTGCATCGTGATGCAGTAGCCATGGTACAATATGTATACATCACTCTTCAGCATAGTGTGCATCGTGATGCAGTGGCCATGGTACAATATGTATACATCACTCTTCAGCATAGTGTGCATCGTGATGCAGCGGCCATGGTACAATGTATACATCACTCTTCAGCATAGTGTGCATCGTGATGCAGCGGCCATGGTACAATGTGTATACATCACTCTTCAGCACAGTGTGCATCGTGATGCAGCGGCCATGGTACAATATGTATACATCACTCTTCAGCTTAGTGTGCATCGTGATGCAGTGGCCATGGTACAGTATGTATACATCACCCTTCAGCTTAGGGTACATCGTGATGCAGCGGCCATGGTACAATGTATACATCACTCTTCAGCATAGTGTGCATCGTGATGCAGCGGCCATGGTACAATGTATACATCACTCTTCAGCTTAGTGTGCATCGTGATGCAGCGGCCATGGTACAATGTATACATCACTCTTCAGCATAGTGTGCATGGTGATACAGTGGCCATGGTACAATATGTATACATCACTCTTCAGCATAGTGTGCATCGTGATGCAGTGGCCATGGTACAATATGTATACATCACTCTTCAGCTTAGTGTGCATCGTGATGCAGCGGCCATGGTACAATATGTATACATCACTCTTCAGCTTAGTGTGCATCGTGATGCAGTGGCCATGGTACAATATGTATACATCACTCTTCAGCTTAGTGTACATCGTGATGCAGTGGCCATGGTACAATGTATACATCACTCTTCAGCACAGTGTGCATCGTGATGCAGTGGCCATGGTACAATGTATACATCACTCTTCAGCATAGTGTGCATCATGATGCAGTGGCCATGGTACAATGTGTATACATCACTCTTCAGCACAGTGTGCATCGTGATGCAGTGGCCATGGTACAATATGTATACATCACTCTTCAGCATAGTGTGCATCGTGATGCAGCGGCCATGGTACAATGTATACATCACTCTTCAGCTTAGTGTGCATCGTGATGCAGCGGCCATGGTACAGTATGTATACATCACTCTTCAGCTTAGTGTGCATGGTGATACAGCGGCCATGGTACAGTATGTATACATCACTCTTCAGCTTAGTGTGCATCGTGATGCAGCGGCCATGGAACAATGTATACATCACTCTTCAGCTTAGTGTGCATCGTGGTGCAGCGGCCATGGTACAATGCATACATCACTCTTCAGCTTAGTGTGCATCGTGGTGCTGTGGCCATGGTACAATGTATACATCACTCTTCAGCTTAGTGTGCATCGTGATGCAGCGGCCATGGTACAATGTATACATCACTCTTCAGCTTAGTGTGCATCGTGATGCAGCGGCCATGGTACAATGTATACATCACTCTTCAGCTTAGTGTGCATCGTGATGCAGCGGCCATGGTACAATGCATACATCACTCTTCAGCTTAGTGTGCATCGTGATGCAGTGGCCATGGTACAATATGTATACATCACTCTTCAGCTTAGTGTGCATCGTGATGCAGCGGCCATGGTACAATGTATACATCACTCTTCAGGTTAGTGTGCATGGTGATGCAGCGGCCATGGTACAATGTATACATCACTCTTCAGCATAGTGTGCATCGTGATGCAGTGGCCATGGTACAATATGTATATATCACTCTTCAGCTTAGTGTGCATCGTGATGCAGTGGCCATGGTACAATATGTATACATCACTCTTCAGCATAGTGTGCATCGTGATGCAGTGGCCATGGTACAATGTATACATCACTCTTCAGCATAGTGTGCATCGTGATGCAGTGGCCATGGTACAATATGTATACATCACTCTTCAGCATAGTGTGCATGGTGATGCAGCAGCCATGGTACAATGTATACATCACTCATGATGTATAGTATTGTATACATTATTGTACCATGGCCACTGCATCACGATGCACACTATGCTGAAAGGTGTTTTATCACCATGTTTATCATGTTAAGTTATCCAACATTTGAAAGTGATAAATTGATAATGCTCTATTTACATTCAGGTCATACGTGAAACTCGAGGAAATGCATCTTTTAGTTTAATTTAGTAGTGTTTAGTTCTATCCTTGGTCTTGAAATGATGCATCAGGTAAGTAAGTAAAAGAGTGCAACATGCACGCTGTCAATTTTAGCTCCACTATACCAATATCGTACAGTACTGAATTGAATGGAGAACTGAAATGTACTATGGTAATGTAATATACAGTTAGGGGCAGAAAAAATGAAACAAATTTGTTATCTCTTACAGCAAGGCCAGTGGTGAAACTACACGTAGTTCAATAACATTTACCCGACATTTTATGAGCCGATTTTTGGTGGAAAAGACCACTGAAAATCACAAATTTCAAAAAAATACATGGAATGACAATTATAATTAGAAAGTTAACACTACATATTTCTGGACAGGTTTCTGTCAACACGAATTAGTGTGACATTTACTGAATATTTGATTGTACATGGAAACTATATCAACATGTTTGTGCACATAATTAAAGTCGTAAATAGTACATGTTCCCCGAAATTAAAGGTTACTGTATCAGACAGTATTTTCAAATTCCATGAGCCCAGAATATATGTTACAAAAAATCAAGTAGAAATACAGGGAGGATTTTGAAGGCACCCAGAGAACAAGTACAGTGTATTTCCATCAGGCCCTAACTGAATTCTGTTTCGTTATTTTCTGCCCCTTACTGTAACATCTCAACTCAAAACCCACCATCAGACAAAATGTGTTCATCGCATGCAAATAAATCAATTTAAACACTCGGTTATTTGTATCACATACTGAAAGGGTAAAGAACGTGTGCAGCATTTATGGTTACACAACTCGAGTAGACCCAAGTAATGCGGAAAAAATCTGGAGCACTGAATGACTGACAATGACTAGAGATCACTGTGGTCAGCTTTATTTCACAAAGGTAAACAGTTTATCTGAAGCCGTAGCCTTCAATGATTTTCTGGTACTTGGCGATCTTGGGGGCCACATTGGCGCGTGCCAACTGTCTGAGTTTCTGAAATTAGATATGATGACCGTATATATCATGACACTGATAATTTTAACTGGTCACTGAACTCTTTGTGCTCAGATGGGCTAAGACAATTCCCAATGCGAGTGATGACTGTTAAATATATATAATCAACCTAAAATCTTTAGAAATTGGTCTCAGATGGTAGTGCATGTTAAGTTTGGTTTCATCAGTTACAAAACCATCAATCACGGTTGGTTCATCATCATGGACCAACCTAATTCATTGTTACACAAACTTACAGAAACGAAAAACAGCACCAATTTGTTCCACACAATTGTGGCACAGCTATTATTACTGGTACTTTGGAAAACATTGAACAAATACTTGTAACTTGCATATATCTTTGCGAAAATAAAAACCTGCTCTTTCTTTGGCCAGATCTCAAACATACAAATTACTTTTTTAATTATGGATGTTATAAAGGAATAGTTCAGGAATCATTTTTTATTTATCATTGTTTATTAGCTTATTAACAATGGTTTGTAGTTATATATGCATAGGAATTAAATCATGAGGGCATAGTCTAACAAAGAAAAATTTTGTTCTTTGTCTATAGAAAACTCTAAAACAACTTTTTTCATGATTCTGATTGTAATTTCAATTATAAAATAAACCACAGGTGAATTACTTAAAACATCAACAGCAAATGATGCTAACAACTACAAGGTACCGTATACGAGCAAATTAAACGAGTTCATTTTAATTTAGGGTCTTGTTTGATTTCTTACCACAATAAAGTTCTTGAATATGTGTTAAACACTCAGAAAAGAAATGATAAAGAAATTACCATTTGAATCTGAAATTATCTTGCTTTAACCTTTTCTTGCCTATTAGTTTTAAGAAATTAGAACTTAATATATATAATTTCAAAAGAATCTCAGGTCTCAGATGGTAGTGCATGTAAGTTTGGTTTCATCAGTTACAAAACCATCAATCACGGTGGGTTCATCGTCACAGACCTTGTTATAAACTTACGCATTTTCACAAAATTCAATCCTATGCAAATTGTTGTATCCAATCATAGCACTCAAAATAACAAAACTACATGCAAGCTTAGTTTACACAACAAAACACATGGTGCAGCTTGCAAAGCCTAATGAATGGGTAAATGGCTGGGGTGAAGTCGAAAATGTTATTGGCAAGAACGTGTGACTGACAGTTATGAAACTATCAAAGCCCCTTCTAACACTATGTGTAAAATCACATTTTTATACTAAAACATTTAAGTGTCATATATGAAAGTTTTTAAGGATTATGTCAATGTTACATTCAATTATCCTGCAAAACTACACATTTTCATCAATAGAACTTAGATGAAAAACTGTTGGACATAGGGAGTGGATCGGTTTATCGCTGAACTAGATATTATGCCAACAAACATTTTCATGAAGATCGGATGAAAAGTGTTGGAATAAGACAGTGGAAACGGAAGTGGTCTACCAAATGATATTAGCAAAACAATACACCCTGCCATCTTCCACTAGGGTCATAACTATGACATTGAACTCTTTTACAATAGACTTCAAAACCATGGCTGGCCAAGTGCTTGTAAATGTTAAGTTGTATCTGTACATCGAACCAGAATATAAAATACAAAATTGGTCTCAGATGGTAGTGCATGTAAGTTTGGTTTCATCAGTTACAAAACCATCAATCATGGTGGGTTCATCATCACAGACCAATCATCAGTACCAATTTGGAAAATATTGTATACATTTCAGGGGAAAATCCATTGTCCGCATTGCCCAGCAGTGACCTAAAAATTGTATGAACAAGGGAAATTTTCCTAGATTTGCATGGGTATGCAGCAAACACCATTTGACAGAAACAGAGGAATGATATTTCCTTTTTTTCAATAATCTTCATTCCTATACTAACTGCATATGGTGATCTGTAACAGATATACTCATTATTATACCAGAGGTTATGGTGATCTGTAACAGAAATACTCATTATTATACCAGAGGTTATAGTGATCTGTAACAGAAATACTCATTATTATACCAGAGGTTATGGTGATCTGTAACAGAAATACTCATTATTATACCAGAGGTTATGGTGATCTGTAACAGAAATGCTCATTATTATACCAGATGTTATGGTGATCTGTAACAGAAATACTCATTATACCAGAGATATCATTCACAGGTCTCAGATGGTAGTGCATGTAAGTTTGGTTTCATCAGTTACACAAACCATCCGTCATGGTGGGTTCATCATGGACAGAAACACTATCTCTGTTCACAAGTGAAATGCCAATTCAACAGGACCTAAATGTAATCTTGAATTGCTCGGAGTATAAAATTAACAAGAGGGCCATGATGGCCCAAAGTGCTCACCTTAGAACTGGTACAGATGAAGACCATACTGTTGTGACAGGTTTGAAAATTAAGGTATCTGAACAATACACAGTGGGGGTAAGATCAATTTTGATTTAAAACATCGGTAAGTGCGATGGGCTAACTAAAGTATGAGTTGGGTAGTGTATGTGCGTTTTTTGCAAATGGTTCTGAAATCATTTTTCTCGATATTCTTACCTCACCCTTTTTCATTAAGTCATTGACAATTCTGGAAAATGCACAAACAGTAGATTTTGATGTCTTTTTTGCAAACAGTTTTGAAAAACTAGTTGCAATGAGATAATTGCGATGGCTGTGCTATAAGGCCAGAGCTCCAGATAACGTGCGTAAAGGCGTAAATATGCATTTAAATTAACAAAAAATGATTTAGATTTAAAATCTATGCGTAAATTTAAGCATTCACAAAGTGAAAATAAGAATTTGAAATTTGCAAACGCGCGTAACATGTATGAAAATCAATTTCGGCAGGGTCGGAAACTCACGAGGACTGAATCGTCTCAATATAGGCGCTCAATACAGCAAAATTCACTGTAATTCATGTTGTCACTTAAGCGCTTTCCATTTGACACGAGAGCCCAAAATCAAAACGGCCGATAGTCGAGACAGCTAACAATCACTTGTTCGATGTTCGCCGACAGTATAAGGAATTGCGTGTCAATTTATCGTAGTAGTACATTCCTTTTAATACATACCATAAAACGAGCAATATAGTTTAATGAAATGAAAGTTTTATAAGGTTGGTAAATTATACCTCGGCCATGAACGTCTGACCATATTGTTCTGAGCCGAAATGACGTGGGGCGTTCTTCTTTGCAATGGTAAACAAAATCAAAATGGTGGAAATCACCGGTTCATCGAAGCGTGATAAGCGTAAAGCCAGTTAGTAGCCAGAATACCGTTAAATGGTGCTGCTTTTCTATGTTGTTTTTTTCAGAACCACAAAGAATAAGTAATCAAAATAAGAGTTCTACCCAATATGGAAGATCTGACAAATCAAAAGCTGTCGTAAAGCATTGTGGTACTGTGTCAGCAAAACAGTTGAAACATGGAAACACTTTTTAACAGCAGAAATAAGCAAAGTTCTAAAATCTTCTAAGTCTCTGGATCCGCCATCCGTTTAATAGGTTATGATGTATCACGTTACTTATTAATTATACCAGCATAGGTAGTGCAACTAGTGTTATCTGCACACTGAAAACCAGTACGAAATCTTCACATGTCATTGATGTGTCATATGCAATTGTAAAAGATGAATAAATAAATCATTTTTAAGAATCCAGTTTTAAATTAGAGAGTAAAATAAGAATTGCCCCAAAAAGTTATCTGGAGCTCTGCTAAAAGGTAAAGTTTTGCTTTTTCTTTGATAATTTTCTTTCCAATGATGATAAATGATGTTAATGCAGGCTCTGAAGACATCAAAGTTGCATGTACAAATAACTGCATGCAAGTCTTGCAATGTTGGAAATCAATTTTTATGGTCAAGCGCAAACTGTGCAAGTCTGGTCAACATCGAATCAAAAATCGTGTGTGCAAGCCAATAATTGATAACTTGATGTTTTTTTCCAAACCGCATATTTTTTTGACAAAGGGCGTAACTCTGGTGTTTCTGGTCCAATCTTGCTTATAATTGACTTCACCTTTAATCTTATGGTCATAGACAAACTGTGAAAGATTGTTAAAGATTTGATGAAAAATGAAGTCTCTATCCTGTATAATGTACATTTTTGCGTATTTTTTTCACAAACAAAGGGCAATAACTCTGGTGTTTTTTGTCCAATCTTGCTTGTATTCGACTTCAACTGTAATCTCATGGTAATAGACAAACTGTGCATGATTGGTGAAGATTGGATGAAAAATGTCTCTCTCTATCCTGAATAATGTCCATTTTTGCATATTTTTTCAATAAACTAAGGGCAATAACTGTGGTGTTTGAAAAACAATCTGGCCCATTTTTGACTTCTGCTGAGATCTGATGGTCATACACAAACTGTGAAAGTTTGGTTAAGATTGGATGGAAAATAAAGTCTATACCCTGGAAAAGGGCACGTTTGCACTTTTTTTGCATGAAAAAGGGGCAATAACTCTGGTGTTACTGGTGTGATCTGACCAAATAACAATCCCATCCGAGATTTTATGGTCTTACACAAACTGTGCAAGTTAGGTCAAGATTGAATAAAAAATGTAGTCTTTATTGCGATAACGGTCCAAATTGTTGACGGCACCTTGACGACGGATGATAGACAACCGTGGCCATTAACCAGTATCAGATCGAATAGCACTCTTCTTATTTTCATTCAGAATGCATTATATTTATTAATCTATTAGTTAAGTTAGAATATCCCATTTTTTACAGTTTAAAAACAGATCATTATCTTCTAATATGCATACAAAAGTTAAGCAAGGTTCTTTCCAAACAGGTCTAAATATCATCCCAATATTGATAATCCTCAAGTTAATATTATATGCAGAGATCACAAATCTGCATGCTTGCTCACTGAACCTGAAGTGAACGTTTTCGTACAAAACATAACCCAATCACCCAAGCTTACATCTGCAGCCAACTTGGTCTTGTAGTATTTCTGCGACTTGACGTGTCTCTTGGCCTCCAGTGCGCCGATCACGCCCTGGTACTTCCAGCCAACTTCATGGGCCAGGCGGTTCAGGTCGCAGAACTGGAACATTGAAACATGTGTCAAAATCAGTTGTCCCCATGACTCTTTTATTTATATAGCAATATACATAAATGTCTTGAAATTAGAATGATCAATCCTGCACTTTTTACAAATAGTAGATGTTAAACCGGGATGTTTTTCCCTTTTACCAAATTTATTGTTATCATTTGCCCCAAACCTGGGACTTGGGCCTAATTGCTAGCTTCTTAAAAGGCCCAACCAGAAAAGTTTGTTTTGTTCAGTGGAATGCTAGAAAAACTCAAAACTTTTAACTTTTAAATTAGTTTTTATCAATCCAGTTTCTGCTAGTCAGGTTCAAAACTGTGATGCCTTGGACATTGGCAGCTTATAATCTTTTTCTACCAAAAAAGGTAAATAAATTTCAGTAACAATTATTATAAAAGTGACGAACATATAAACATGTATACACTAACAATGCATTATTAATGATGAAGGAAAACTAAATTATTTTCTTAAAATGTGCATGTGTAACTTATGTAGAAAATTTCCATAGGTAATATCTTTTCGGCAATGGTAAATATAAAAGGCGACTGTACAGTATAACAATATATACCCGTCTGTTCTGTTTCAATCTGAGCACTTTGAGTGCAGATGGAACCACCTTCCTCTTCTGCTTGTCGTACGGGGGTGGAATTCCCTCAAACACCTTCAACTTGGCAATGGCCGCTTCGCCACGGGTAGTACGGTGTGGAATCATACCTGGTCAACACAAAAAGAAAATCAACACTTAGCACTTTATAATTTTGTACTTTACACTTGATACCAGCATAAATGATCATTCCGAAAGAGTAACAAGAAACGTGGAAATTCCACGAAAACCAAATTTTTCTAACGAAATGCATAAGTCAGCACAATAATGAAAGAAAGTTCTAGGTGCCATATGCATTCCTAAGCGAGGTCTTGTTATAAGGTGACTATGTATGAAGTTTCATTAAAATATCGCAATGGGTTATCAAATTATTGAGCAGAAACCAGTTTTGTATTTTTAGTAACATTGACCCCACCCACCCCATATGCAATCCCAAGCGAGGTCTCGATATCAGGTATCTATGTATGAAGTTTCATTAAAATATCTTGATGCATTGTCAAGTTATTGAGCGAAAACAGCTTTTCTATTTTTAGTAACGGTGACCTTGACTTTGACCCCACCCACCACATATGCAATCCAAAGAGGTCTCAATATAAGGTATCTATGTATGAAGTTTCATTCAAATATCTTGATGCATTCTCAAGTTATTAAGCGAAAACCATTTTCTATTTTTAGTAACTGTCACCTTGATCTTGACCACATCCACCCCATACGCAATCTCAAGCAAGGCTTCGATATAAGGTATATATGTATGAAGTTTCATTAAAATATCTCGATGCTTTCGCAAGTTATTGAGCAAAAACCGTTTTTCTATTTTTAGTAACGGTGATCTTGACCTCACCCACCCCATATGCAATCCCAAGTGAGGTCTCGATATATGGTATCTCTGTAAGAAGTTTCATTAAAATATTTTTCTGGATTCTCAAGTTATTGAGCGGAAACCGTTTCCTATTTTTAGTAACGGTGACCTTGACCACACCCACCCCATATGCAATCCCAAGCAAGGTCTCGATATAAGGTATAAATGCATGAAGTTTTATTTAAATATCTTTATGGATTCTAGTTATTGAGCGGAAACCTTTTTTCTATTTTTAGTAAAGGTGACCTTGACCTTGACCCCACCCAAGACCTTGCAATCCCAAGCAAGGTCTCGATATAAGGCATATATGTATGACGTTTTATTCAAATATCTTGATGCGTTCTCAAGTAATTGAGCGGAAAACGTTTTTTTATTTTTAGTAATGGTGACCTTGACCCCACACACCCAATATGCAATCCCAAGCTAGGTCTTGATATAAGGTATATATGTATAGTTTCATTAAAATATCTCGATGCCTTCTCAATTAATTGAGCGGAAACTGTTTTTCTATTTTTAGTAACGATGACCTTGACCCCACCCAACCCATATGCAATCCCAAGCGAAGTCTCGATATAAGGTATCTATGTATGAAGTTTCATTAAAATATCTCGATGCGTTCTCAAGTTATTGAGCTGAAACCGTTTTTCAATTTTTAGCAACGGTGACCTTGACCTTCACCCACCCCACCCCATATGCAACCCCAAGCGAGGTCTCGATATAAGGTATCTATGTATGAAGTTTCATTAAAATTTCTCAATCCATTCTCGAGTTAGCGAGGAAACAAAAGGTTGACGCCTCCGACCCGCCGCACGCCCAACGACATACCCAAATCTAATAACCGAAATTTTTCTTCAAAATATTTGGTTAAAAATAAGTAATTTGTACCAGTCTGGCTAGGAAAGATATTACAGTGTTGTTGTTTTTTCACCTTTGGGGAAAGGTGGCAGGGCCCTTCCGACGGGGACTTTTACGGCCAAAGGGGTTGCTTTTGTAGAAAAGCATCACAACAGTTTTATATTCTACTTTGTTACAAATGATAACTTAGATTACGCAAAACTTGGTTTGATAAAAAAATGCTGGGATTGTTTAGAAAAATTCCTCTATCTTAGTCAATTTTTGTCTGGTTTTGGTAATTTTTTTTCTCAAAATAAACCTTACATTATGAGGGGCATTTTAAGGTTATTGTAGGGGAAAAATATATACATTTTAAGCAGGGGAATGGGGCAGAATTTCAGCCCCAAATTGGCCCTAAAAAAAACACTGTATCGCCATACTAAAGGTAGAACAAGAGGGCCCTGAGGGCCCTAGTACGCTCACCTGAGCCCTTGTAGACCAATCGGATTTTGCATCCCCGAGGTGTGGCTTATTTTTATCCCAGGGGCATAATTTGAACAATCTTAAACAAACCTCTGGGCCTTGCGGTTTCAGGTAAAGATTTTTAAAGTCATTTTGCTATTTAAGTCTATATAAACCTTGTGACCCCTTGGGGTGTGGCCAGATTTGACCCCAGAGGCATAATTTGAACAATCTTTGAAGAGGACCACTATGCAATGTTACATACCAAATATAGGAAAGCTGTTGGCATTGCCGTTTCAGAGGAGAAGATTTTTAAAGTCATTTTGCTATTAAAGTCTACATAAACCATGTGACCCCCGGGGCGTAAGCAGTTTTGACCCCAGGGGCATAATTTGAATTTGTAGAGGACTACTATACGATGCAACACACCAAATATGAAGCCTCTAGGCCTTGCGGTTTCAGAGAAGAATTTTTAAGTCATTTTGCTATTTAAATTTATATAAACCATGTGACCCTTGGGGTGTAGTCAGTTTTGACCCATGGGGCATAATTTGAACAATCTTGTAGAGGACCACTATAGGATGTTACATACCAAATACGAAACATCTGGGCTTTGCGGTTTCAGAGAAGATTTTTAAAGACATTTTGCTATTAAAGTTTATATAATCCATGTGACCCCCGGGGCATGGCCAGTTTGGACCCCAGGGCCATAATTATAAGCAATCTTTGTAGATGACCACTATAGGATACAAAAAATGAAACCTCTGGGCCTTGTGGTTTCAGAAGAAATTTTTTTAAGTCATTCTGCTATATATTCTATATAAACCATGTGACCCCCAGGGCGTGGCATGTTTTGACCCAAGGGGCATAATGTAAACAAACTTTGTAAAGGACCACTAAAGGATGTTACATACCAAATATGAAACCTCTTGCCTTGCGGTTTCAGACAAGGAGATTTTTAAAGTCATTTTGCTATATAATGTATATAAACCATGTGATCTCCGGGGCATGGCCAGTTTTGACCCCAGGGGCATAATTTGAACAATCTTTGTAGAGGACCACTATAGGACGTTACATTCCAAAAATGAAACCTCTGGGCCTTGTGGTTTCAGATATTTTAAAGTCATTTTGCTACATATTCTATGTAAACCATGTGACCCCCGGGGCGTGGCCCGTTTTGACCCCAAGGGGCATAATTTGAACAATCTTTGTAGAGGACATACAAAATATGAAACCTCTGGGCCGTGCGGTTTCAGAAGATTTTTTAAGTTTACACTTTTTTAAATATATTTTTAGCTCTGGTGACTTACATATGCAGCGGACCACAACAATTTGAACAACTTTGAAAGAGGGTCACCCAATGATCATTCCTGTGAAGTTTGGTGAATATCTACCAAGTGGTTTAGGAGATGTTGTTTAAATGAAAAGTTGATGATGGACGGACGGACGCACAGACCACCGGCGATCACAAAAGCTCACCATGAGCACTTTGTGCTCAGGTGAGCTAATAAAAGGCTGGAAGCAAGTAAAACATCTTTGCTCATAAATTAAGCAAACACACCCAGACTGATAATATTCTTTAACTAACTTGCCTTACAAACTTATTAAAATCGAAAGTATATAGTAATAGGTAATTTATAGGTTTTTTTTGAATATGGTTTAAGCAAAGCAGGGCTTCTTTTGGCCAATTTTATAGCTGTTATTGGGTCATATTCCCAATGGCAAAAATTCTCTTTTCCCAAATCCAGTCCCAAAATTCCCAATCCATGGTTTTACTTTCAGATGTTTGGAAATAAGAGGTGTTCACTGTAGAAATAAAGACTATTGCAGTTGTAATAACTGTTTTACTGATTTTTTTTTTTTTTTTTTTCAGAACATACTAATTTATGTAGCTTATCTATTTTATTATTTAAATTTTATTAATCAATCTGTTAATACTTTTTCCCAGTTTTAGGTCAATTGACGCTTAAATTCCCAATTTCATGGGTACAGGTCATATTGCCAAACTGGTAAAAAAAGCCCTGCAATGAAACATTTTCTAAATTCATTATATTTAAGATTGTAGCCACTGTTCAGTTCACTCAGAAAATGACAGGGTCAGCATGATCAATACACCAATTATTTCAAATACTGACAAACAAGCAATAATTAAACGATTCGATGTTGTACAACTTGCCTCTGACAGACTTGTAGAAGATACGGCTGGGGGCTCTGAAGTGGAAAGGTCCCCGGCTAGGATTGGTATTGCATCTGTAGTTCAGATACTTCAAAGCCTTCACTGAAAGACATAGACCGACATATTTAATAGCACCATCTGTCAGGTAGGAGACTAGAAATTACGTAGTATTTGTTTGTTCATGATAATGCTACCACATGTACGGGATTGTGAATATTTGCACTGAAAAGTCTAAGCCCATAAACGCCGAACATTTTCTATTGATGCGCCTGCATTTTCCAATCTCCAACCGGAAAAAATGTTGTCAGCAACGATTTATTACATCTACAAACAGCGAAAAAAGAAATGTGGCGCGTCGTGAGAAAACCGGTCTTAATGCATGTGCGTAAAGTGTCGTCCCGGATTAGCCTGTGCAGTCCGCACAGGCTAATCCAGGACGGCACTTTCCGCTTGTATGGTATTTTCTGTTTCAACGAAGTCTATTCTAAATATAAATCCACTGTAGGCGCATGCATTAAGTCCGGTTTTCTTACGACGCGGCTCAAATGTACTTACTTTTATTTCTGAAGAAGTTTCCAGAAATGTTGATGCCTTCACATCGCACCACTACAACACGCTGACCTGGAAGAAAAACATAAAATCTTAAATGAAAATTACACAAATTTCACATTAAGCATAATAAATTCCACCTTTGATAATAAACAGTTTCGGGTTTTGGCATCAGAGACTGCAATTTGCAAATGAAATCGTTTAACATAATTGTAGCACAATGTATCTTGTAGATCACCTTAAGTGACTTGTCTGAATGAAATACCGATTACCATAAATACAAGTATTTCTGTGTATTCTGTCAAATTTGTGAGCGACACAATCTCATTAAAATCATCTCCAGTCTGACACTATTATATAACCTGATGACTGGATCTGATGACTTCGCATTAGGGGTCGCGTTCAGATGATCTCTTCAGAAGCCAATCAAATTGTTACCTTCAAAATGTTGTGGTATAACTTTATATATAAACCACAAAAACTATGCACGAAATTAACAAGAACTTTGGATGTTTAGTCACCTAAGGTACCACATATCCATTGTCAACCACGTGAAAATTAACTGTAAATGATTTATCCCAGAGGATCAGCTGGAAATGCATCACTTTTTAAAAACCGTGGCGAAACTTTCTTGTCTAAAAAGCAATTTCATTCGGCGCAGCATGGCTGATATTTAATTGTTCGGGTAGTCATTTAAACGTGACCTGCTATGCGATGTCTTCAGATCCTAACGTTAGGATTTGATTTTAATGAGATTGGTGAGCGACACATACTCAGGGGAAGATCTAGGATCACGAAAGGTACAGGGTGCTGCTAAAAAGTAGCAGGCTGGAAAGTCAGACCAGTCTGGTGACATCTCTAATAATTTGCTCAATCCAGCTCATTTGTTAGTCTAATACTTGTAATTAAGGTTTTTAAGCATAGACTATTCATTTGCAATTGAATATTTGTAAAAATATAATTTAATATTTAAAGATTTTCATTTTTTGTTGTTGACCAGCCCAGAGGGGCAGAAGGGGGGGGAAGTAAAAAGGAGCAGGGTGCAGCACCCTGCTATTTTGCTCTAGATTTTTCCCTACATACCAACCACTGTTTACTTATGTCTGTGTGACTTTTTTGAGGAGTTTAAACACGAGGACAAACAATTCCAAGAAACTTCTACTGTTAAGAAATTGGGACTACAGAAAAGCCAATCTATAAATTACCTTGCAAAAGGGTTTTCGCAACAACTGCTGCCAGTCTTCCCATCAGATGCCCACGGGCATCAATGACAATGGGCTGAAAAGGAAACCAGAAATTATCGATACCCAGTTATGAGCATACTCATCACATGCCACTGCAATGTGATGGTTTGTGAAGCTTTTTTTTTATTATCCTGCTTCTCTGAATGGTTATGCTTATTTAGTTCTATTATGTGGAGGTTTGAAAAATCATTAATGCAATGCTTTTCCTGAAAAAGAGTAACTTACTGCTTTGTGGAACAGAGTTGAAGAAATTCTATGGAAAACTTAAAATGGCATACTTGTCATCTATTAATATTATTCAGAGTTTGTAAAATGCTAAAATTGATGCCTGCCATTGAAATGGACCGATTTAGGAGAAAATCTTGCAGCAAACTGTTAACAGCCAGAAAAACGAAATGATGAGTCAAGTAGAAATGTAATATCTTTTTTTTTTTTTTGGATTTTTCGCCATTTCAACAGTATTTCAGTCATATCAGGGCGGTCAGTTAACCTACTCACAGTTTTCCTGGGCAAGCTTAGCCCACCTAAGGGGTTAACTAGTACTAAGTGCACATTCCTATGCCAGTAACTGACAACTGCCCTACTTCAATCAGAGGTAGGGGGACAATGGCCGTAGAAATTATTTCATGACCAATACACACACAAGTTATGTAGCCGGGCTGGGGTTCGAACTCACGATCCCCGGATTGACAGTCCAGTGCTCTACCAACTGAGCTAGCATCCATCATACATATGAAGGTTGGAAAATTATGCGGGATACAAAATACACTCGCCCAGACGACGATGGCGAGTTGTTTTGCAGCTGGGCGACTAGGTAAAACCAGTAATGAGCCCAGTTGCACAATGCATGTATGGAGAATGTTCTCACATTGCACAAAGTCACTTATAAACTATATAGTTCATATAAAACAATAATATCCAAGGTAATTTCCTGGAGCAGATGAAGCTGTTCTGCTTAAACAGTATCCTTCTTTCTTATCTATTCAGCCACCCGTCTATTCGGCCACCCCCTGAATAATGGAGATGGTTATTTCTTATTAAACTTGTGTCAGTTATTTGTATTGTAACAATTCTACCTCATAAATAGTTGGGTTTTTTTTAGTGCGAATCTTAGATTTCGTCTTATAAAATAAAGACATAATTATGATGAAATCGTTTGAAAATCGCTACACACCATGTGCATAACCCCGGATTTTTGTTGAAATTCATTTTGAAACAGTTAATTTGGTGTTAGTTAATCTAATTCAGGATGCTTTTAATGTATTGGATAAAAATTATTACAAAATTTAAATGCTTTCCTATTAATATAAGCCTGAACCAAATGATCGGAAAAACAGAAAAATTCATTGTTGCTAGGGTGCCATCATAGAATCTCGTCAGTAACTAAGGCCATACCAATATATTTGACTCAGAAGGTTTTTGGATGCCTGAACGAAAACAACAACAATTTTGACAATGTGAAAAATCGTGTTGGAAAACATAAAAGTTTGAAAAAAATGACTCTGGTGTTTTTACCAATATTTGTAAAAACAGTGGGCAACTAGTCAATATACACAGTTAAAATACTGTGTTAACTTATAGCAGGTTCCCAACATAATTGATATATAAAAGTTTTGCAGGTAAACATTTGCTTTAGCTTGTCCCGCTGCCATTAATAAGTTATGAAAGAAAAATGTTTGTTCTTTTTACTCATTGTTTTTTCCTGCCTGGTTAGTAGGTTTCGAAAAATCATGGGGACGCTAAACATCGAATCAAATTTTTATGGCCTAAGTGAATGGCTGATATCTAAATTATCTGGCCTTTATTTTGTAGGAGCATACATGCCATACGTCCCGCTTTCGTGAGGTTTGTCCCCGCGTCCCGATCAGATGCTTTTTGTCCCCGTCAATCACAAAAGTGATGCTAGTGTTAGTGTGCAATAAAAGTAACATTGGGCCAACAATTTACTTCTTATCGTTAAATTCCAATTGGTCCCTATGACAACAATGCCGACGAGGAGCAGTTATGATAACCCAAACAGTGGTTTATATATCCTTTGCCACGCTTTCGCGGGATGGTGATCATATAATCCGCGGTCGTTAAGTGCTGTTAGTCATCACATGGAGGGTGTATACAGTAACTGTATGTCACATAAATACTGACCTATATGAGCGACAATTACGTTATCAATTCGGCTGTTTCGTTTTTCATTGTTAAAGAGGAAATGTCAACTGCACATGTTCGCCATACAGATACCTAATGTTGATGTTATGCGCTACGAAGCTTTTATTCAAAAGTAAAGATCTCACAGTTCTCTGCATTACAAAGTTTTTATATGGCAATTAATACACCCACGCTTTCCATGTGAATGACGTGTCGTTGAACATGTCAGCATAATTTTTGCGCGCTATTTTTGCAGAACAAAAGATTTACACAAAGTGCAAAATGTATATGTACTTTTAAACATTTGAAACAAGTTGGCATGCCGTGCACGAGGAAATTTTCCCACTGTTTTTGCAGGAACAAAGCATATAATATACGTTTATAAATTAATATTTTTGTACTTCCTTAATTATCCAATCAGTATTACGCGTTCAACAGTGGTAACGATGAAAAACAGTTAAAGCACTAAACAAATGCTTGTAAGAACATTATTTATTGAATAAAAAAGGCCCCGTAACTAGATTGAGTGTAACCTTATGATTCGAGAACACGGAGAAGTGGGTTTGAATGTGACGTTTTTGCACGAATTGGATGCACACTGGATATCAACATCCAGAAAGAATTATTACTTTCAGTTTCGCAATGACGACGCTTTTGCTTTTAAAAGGTTATGGTTACTACCGTATAAACGGTGACGTTTCGTTTATTTTATTGTGTTTAAACGTTTTCAAAAAATGAAAACGTGTTAACCTTAATTAGTGTCTACATGTATTATGTACATGAATGATATGACAATTAATACGAATATTGCGATCCATGGACCATGCGACAAATTAACAACACTAAGGTGTCCCGCTGAAATGTCAAATGTCCTGCCGATTTTTTGTCAATGTCCCGTTTTGGCCTGAAAAAAAGTATTGCATGTATGTGTAGGAGAGACCTTAAATTCAAAGATAAAAGTCCCAATCGTGTTGAAATTTTGTTCATTTAGGATATAAACGCAATTTAGCTCTTAAGTTGTAAACCAAGCCAGTTTAAGCATCATATGTTCTGCATTTGTAGGGGTGCTATGTCCCTGAATATGACAACATTGACAATGCCATTTATGTAAAAAATACAGTCAGTTCATCGTCGCAAATTTAACCAAATTAAGGATCCATGATTTTAAATTATCGTTTAAAGCTTTATTTTGATGTTTTACTATCTGAAATTGTGTAATATAGTTATACTAGCTTGCATTTAACAACTATGTTGAACAAACAAGTTTTTCCAATAGATGTCAGTTAACAAAATATTAACCGTGTAATTTGTAAAAATCACAAACTGTTAACGCTTATGTTGTTGATGTTACGATTAAAATTAAACGAATAACACGTCATTATGCGACATTCTTTTTATTTCATTCATTGCTTAGATTGTTAAAGGATAATTTCTATCACCTGATATTTGAATCTATTTGGACAACGAATGGAAAATTTAATATTAACGGTGACTATGATTATACCTTGCGATTGAAACCCATGTTGGTAAAAAAAGAGGAAGTGAAATGGGGTTTACACGTGAGCTTTCAAAAATCCTTGGGTAGAAACCTTTCCGTATAATACTCCACCGTACTGTTACAGTTTAATGGTTACAAACCACTTTAAACAACGTCTGTAAAGACAATCACTTCAGATTATAAGCACAGAACCGCATGCACATGAAAAGAAACTTTGAATAATATTCCATTGTGTAGTACTATATCTGCTGTGATAATAATAGACAAGTCAAAACGTTCGATAATTGTTTTCGTATGTTTCGCCCCTAGTCGTTTCATTCCCTAGACTGTGCACTGGGCCCTGCTGAGCGTTAATGGATAGTGCTGTCGTCATGTGAGATTTGTTTTGTTTGTGTGCGCACGTGCGTGTATTTATAGTTCATTTATTTGGCCAAATGTTATGGTTTGTGATACGATCCTAAGCAAAAAATAGGCCAAAAATAGTGAAATAAAGCACCAAAACACAGAAACATATAGTGGATATATTAATGCATGACAGCGACGTGCATTACTTTTTTCATAATTTTGCAGATTTTCAAGTATAAAATGTAATACCAGAGGCGTAACCATAGGCATACTCCTATACGCCAGTGCGTATAAATCGTAACGCTAGCGTGGAAATGGAAAGTTTATTAACGTTAAATCCAGAGATCTAAAGGGGTGTATGCATTGTAATTATTATATGCACTTTTCAGATATCTGACTGGTTGCATTGTGTAATTTTATGCAAATGCAAGCACTAGTGTTGTAAAAATGACCTTTTGTTAGTAAATAAATGTTCATGAATGACAGAGAAAACTGTTAATTTAACGTCACCTTTTTAATGTGTACTTTTTAGTGTTCGTATACTCAGTTTCTGCCTGGGTACGCCCTTGATGCTTGTTGCTTCGCTTTTAGCATTGAAGACTTTATTTTGGTCAAAAATTTCAAAGGTGGTAAGCACTATACCAGATTACCCATCAGAAGGCATGTCGATCATTATAATAATCACCCAAGCTTTCGATACGACAAACCAGAACGGGGTACCAGAAAACCAGGCGGAGGGCACGATATGACCAACAGGAGGGTACGACATGACCGAACCGAAAGATAGGACATTTAAAAAGTAAGGTTACGACATGACCAAACAGAGAGTTGGAGATAAACATCTTTGAGGTATGACACGCCCATCCGGACGATACGACATACCGTATTTGATTTATGTTTTCGGACGCTCAGTGTGTTCGAACACCCTCAAAATCGGCAAAAATAATTAGTTTGTCACTATGTTTTCCGACACTTTCAAAAAAGGAAGGTAACCAGTCAGTGTGTATAATATTATCCACGAGTTATCGAAATTATGACATAAAAGGCCACAATTGACGGCTCTATATATAACCAACTGAGCCATTTTGGTGTCAAAATACGAGAGGAGCTTATTGCTAATCAAGATACACACAATTCTGACATCAAAATGTATACAAGAACAAACAAGAACGAGCTTTGTTTAATATTACCACGTACTCTGAGAGCGCTGACGCCGCCAAGGCAGCGATTATCCACTAGAGGATACGAATTAAGTGACCAACTATAGGGTAGACGCTACAATATATCATACCAGATGTACCAATCCATCTTTGGTGTGACACACCCACTCGGGCAGAGTCAATTATGTGATAATCCCTAATTTTTATTACAACTACCTACACACTGCTCCGTATGATTGTGTCCTATACGACAGAGGTTTACTCGCGTACAACAAACCAGAGGGTACAACGTACGTTACCGACCTGGGTTTCGAAATATCCATGATATAGAAATTTACCAGGTAGCAAACGTACTACGTGACCGCAAGGTGAACAAGGGAAAGCACTACGTACAGGGGAGTCTGGATTGGCCAGTAATGACAGTTATTTCCCCTTAACGTTTTTCTATTTTCTTCTGCACTATGTTATTGATGATAATTAAATCCTTTAATATATGTACATATGTACTAAATGCAAACGGACGACTATTAGCATTGTGTTTGAATGTTTTAGTTATGTTTTATTATTTTGTTGGCATACACCAATACTACGTGTTTAATATCGGTATAAACATAAAACGGCGTTATTTGTAAAGAAAAAAACCAATATAAGCCAATTAGAATCTATTGCCGATGCTGATTTACCGGATATATGTATTTAGTATAACATATTTACATTACAAACAAATATACTTTCATTTTCTGTACGAGAAGGCTACATACAGTTGAAAATGGTAATAGCGTGAATTATTTGACTGTTTTAATTATGCGTTATTGTATATAATCATTATATGCATAATTTATAATAAAGCTTAATATGATACTGAAATGAACATCGTATTATGGTTCTGTTAGACAGCTACAGTTTACTTCCGGCGAGAACAAAATTAACATCGCGCAAACGCTGGTTACAAACGCTGATACATCACGTGCGTTCCAATACAAGCGTACAAGATGAATTGGACAATTAAACAAGCCACCGCTAATAGTTCGTCCGCCCCGCGCCGTTGAAACATTGCGCGAAATGGGAGCAAACGGTTTACATCTCAATTAAATATTTAGTTTTTAATTGTAATTGATAAAATTACATTTTTAATAAATTATGGAGTCGGTGTGGACTTGTATATTCGTGGGTGTTTTTGTTTTGGTGTGCCCGACGGTAGTATGTCAGTGGGGTTGGACGTTACCGCCCGGGTATGCGTGCATTGAAAGACCAGGTAGGTACCGGAAATGTACTCAAGGTGTCCGCCTTGCGATCGGGAGTTCATGTGTGCAATCCATACTATGGGACCGGTCCAATTATCATTCTCAAAAGTAACCTGGGCCCGTATTCACCAAACTATTCTTAGACTTAAGATTAAAAATTAAGCATAGTTTTAAAACTGTTCTACTACAAGAGCGCTGTAAATTTGAGTATTACTTGGTATCCACCAACTCTAATTACACCATTCTTTATATAGAACGATTTGTTAATGACATACGCATTAAGCAACATTGGTACCCATCATATTTTGCGAACGCAGAAGTATTTTTCTTGAGACTAAGTCTGTTCTTTATTCTTAAATCTAAGAATGGGTTGGTCAATACGGTCTCACTTTATACACAAGAAACGGACTCCATATGTCTAAATAAGACTGTGGCTTTCGACAGATCGTGTTACAAATAAATAGGTTTAAATTAAATGGGCTCGAAGTCTTCATAGTTAAAAATCGGAAGTGGTACTTAAGTGCTGAAATTGATGTGCACAAGAAACATTCAATTTTCCAATTTTATACAATATTATAAAAAATGACTATTTTGGATTCGCGTATGTACATATGTAATGCGTATAGTCCCCGTCAGGGGCGGGACAGGATTTCGGGTAAGGGGACGGGGGCGTAAACTTTTGATCGCGAAGTTATAACACCTTTTGGTTGTCTTTGAGTCTGCAGTGATCAGCTACACATCCGTATCAAAGATATATAATAAATCTTTGCACATCATCATCATCATCGTCATCATCATCGTCATCATCATCATCATCATAATCATCATCATCATCATCTTCATCTTCATCTTCATCTTCATCTTCATGCACTTAGTTTCACTGAATGAATTAATACATCACCATATTATGTTGGAAAGTCATGATGGTTCACCTGTTGTATTGCATCTGAAATCTTTATATAATATATCAATTTAAAAAACAAAACAATATCATAAACAAATAAAGGTATGTACCCATCGTCTATAGTTTATCGTTTTCGGTGAACTTTGGCGCCGGTACTACGGTGTAAGTAAGAAATCGCAAAGGGCGGGCTAGGTCGGGTATGTTTTACTGAAGTGTATGTGTATTTTGTACCAAATTGAGCGAGCGAAGCGAGCGAAAAAAAAAAGGCATATCTATCCAGTTTTGACCGTTTTATATATGCCCATATATGTATGGTCCGGGAGTTTTAGGTTTTAGGGGGGTGCGCCCCCCCCCCCGATCCGCTAGTGATGCATTCATGTTAATCTGTTAAAAGAAACTAGTAACTTGTTAATTTCGAAACATAGTAAGCTCAAGTAATACATGTGGCACAATAACAGTTACATACATAACGTCCAGATAGGTACATTGTTTGTAAATCGCTTTTGTCATGATGCTCCTTTTAAACATCCTTTTGTTTCTCATGATTAGAATTACTGTAACAGTAACACTAAAACATATATGTAGTTACAACTAAACCTGTGGTGGTGGTGCAGTGATACACGCAAATCAATGGTGATCACTATAATTACTAGTTTAACATAGATGCAATGATAATGTATGGCGTTATCGATCGAACCCATTTTGGTAATGAATTTTTCTTTATAAATATACGTTGAAACTGTGTTTTTTGGGCTGCCTTACTTACTAACAAACGTATTGTATTATACTGTGTTTTGTTGTTGTCGATCTTGATAATGTAGCAACAAGCCTGATAATTTATATACTTACACAGAAAAGCTAAGAACTGTTAATGAAGAAATCGTATCAGTTGAAGCCATTATGATGATGACTTCTACGTTGATCTCGCTCACCGGATAATTATTGTTCTTACATAGAAAATAGCAATGCACCTAATAAATTAATCGACTTAGAAAGGCTCTGATGTGGAGCATAAGACGTAATGGAAGGCGTAGGAACATAGAATGGCAACAACTTGAACACATCCGCATTATTCTTTCTGGTTGAGGGGACACTGCAACATGTGACGAAATGCTTCAAATTACTGAGCGATAGGCTATTTGTTCTATTCTGTTGTTCTTTTTCCTAAATGTCTTTTCAGACACATATGATGCATGTCGGTGTACATACATGTTATACTAGTACGTGTATTTCGGAGAACATGAATTAAAGCTCTCCACCAATTAAACCATCTGTCTTAGAACTCCATACGTATTCTTCTATTTTGTATTTTATAAAATAAACCTAAACTTCCGTTTTGCTGAATGTGTTTTCTTGAAATGTATATACGAAATATTGTTTGTGTTTATTGTTATAATAATTTTGTGCACGTACTGGTACCTGTGATATGGAATGCGTGTGCACGTGTGTGTATTTATTACTATTAAATGTAGTTCTTTTAATAACAATTTAAACACGATGTTGGCGTGCATTAAATCAATTTGCAAAAATTTGATAAATTATCAACATTTTACATACAAGCAACTATGCAGCGCGATTAGTTTGGAAAACCGGTTTATGAAATTCTGAAAGGACACTCACGACAATTAAGTAGGTTTCTAAACTGTATAAAACGTGTACACATAGCACACTACATTTTGTACTTATTTCAAAGTGTATTGCCCTATGTCGTCTCCAAATGTGACCGAAACTGCGGTATCTGAGTTAAACTCAGTAACCAAATGTAAAACATTCTGCATCATAAGGATAAATGATAAACTAAATAAAAGATACCAATAAATGTCGGCGGGTGCGCCCCCCCCCCCCCCCCGTCCAACTGGAGCCGCTAGTGCCCGTATATATAATGAATATGTGCATTAAAATCACGCTTTAAAACATGACTATTGTTTTTAATAAACAGTAATTTGAATAAAAATATACATAAATGTTATTTAATAAAATTTTATTGTTATGTACATCAATATATAATGTTAACTCTAAAATTGTTTCTGTGAAAATGGCTATACTCACAGATTGGCAAATTGACAATATCCAAATAAGTTGATAACATATCACAGATTTCAGAAAGAAAAGCACACACAATAACACACTTGAACCAGAAATATACAGTTCATCATTTTGTTTCAGTGGATATATATTGTTATGTGTTTGTAATTCACCTTTCGTCCATTTTTTGTATGCGTATATCACTTAAATGGCGTTAAAATACGGTACATGCTAATTGCTATCAGCCCGTTTGGTCTAGTGATCAGCGTGACGGTCATTTACTGCGGAGTTCGTGGGTTTGAGTCTCGGCTGACCTATGTCTTTACGTTTCCTTATAATTAATTTCGTGGTAGAATATATTTAGCTTCATTAGTCCGGTCTTTAGTTTTTTTTGTAGATAAGACATTTCATAACATTAAACAGTACGAAAATCTGTGTTTAAATGTCCCTTAAAAATGGTGGTAGGTGTGGTATTTTTTAAATAAGCAGATAAAAGGCACAGTATATCTTGAAAGCACACAGATAAACATAAACATGTCGAAGGAAACAATAAAATATCGAATAAATCAACAAATACGACAGCCGACGTTTGCATCGTTTATTAGTGTTGTGTAACCCAAAACAACTGTCCAATCAATGTATATACTTGTATTGGAGTTTCCGTTTGTACAGTCGAAAACTAGTTTTTGATACTTAAAGTAGAAAATTATGCGTTTTACAGAAATGTTTCTTATTAACTTTTCTTCCAATTTTAATCAAAGAATATGGTAATTAAATTTATCAGGTTGTTTAAAGTTATGTCACTATTGTGCTGTAAAATCGTACATACCCTCTTTTTTAGTCAACGAATAATCAAATAATCGATTATTCCAGTACTTGACCATATATTCGAATATTTATCTATTCGAAGAATAAAAATCGTCTTAAAATATTAACAGTTTGAGACAATCTGATTAAATCTGATTAACCTGCATAAAGATGATCGTTTTGCTTCTGTCTTTTTAACGTGTATATTGTTAATTAACCCGTTTTAATTGCTATGACCTCTCCGATGTATCAAATGACACTTGCTCGTTGTTTTGAATTCGTGTTTGATGATGTACTTTGTACTTGTAAGTCGATAATAACTTTTCTGTTCTGTTCAAGAAGATCTTGTACTTTAGTCAGATTGATTAAGATAGAGCCTTATCTGTTATTTTGGCAGTTTTTTGACAAACCATTTAAAAACACCTTTCGTGCGTGAATGCGCAACTTACGATCTAAAAGGCGTAAAAATTATGTTTGTTTCAGGTTACATGCCCCCCAAAATAGGTAGGTAGGGATTTTTTTAATTTGGTAAATGGTTAACTTAAATTTTCTAAAACTACATATAAATTAATATTCAAAGCATATCGGTAATATCCTTAAACATTGTTCTGAAGTGGAAAAAACTCTTATTTATCCAAAAAATATTTAATTATTGAAAAATAGGTTAATAAAACAAAAACAATATCTGGCAAACTCAATAAAATGTTCTAGGGTCGGGGCATTTTTTAGGGAAGATCGGGTAACCTGAAACAAACATATTTTTTACGCCTAACCATAATAATTTGATGCTGTTTTACAATGGCTCGTAGACTGACTCCTTTGATATTGGCTGATCTGCAGGCCAAATTACGTTTTTAATCTCACAATGAAAAGAATTAAGTAACCACACGACAGACAACATATTACGTGTGTACTATTATTGTATTAAACACTTAGTTGAACTAGTGTAGCTCTACATACCTCTATCGTTTCAATGTTTACTATACATGTTACATAATATTGTACCTTTTTTTTATTAAAATGTATTAAGGTTATTTTGCTGACACCTCTACATAAAGTAAGTATCTTTTAAGGGTATGTGTATAATTATTAATTAAGTCAGTAATTCTTAAAAATGTGCATGCTCGTATGTGTATTATCAATATTCATTATGTTTGTACCAAATAAGATATGAATGAGTATGCTGATTATTGCCATGAAAATGTCATTCAGAAAATGACCTCGTAATATTCGAATAGCGTTTTAGTATTCGTTGCCATTCCTAATGTTAATACATAGCTTGCACGTTTAAAAAGTCTACAGTTTTTGTTATTATTTTCAGGTGTCTGCAATGATTTGCTTATTTCCTTACAGTACAGGCCGTCTGCAGATTGGTTCCCAACGCAAACAACCCAGTGTCTAACATACAGGGATTGGTTGTCTTTACTCAAAGAATTGTAAGTGCTTTACGCGCTCTTCTATTTTAAAGTATAATTAGCCCTCCCCCCCCCCCCACCCACCCACCCCCAAAAAAATATAATAATTGTTGGTTTCCGCTTACGTCTCAAAAAAATCGGGGAGGGGGGGGGATAACTTTTTTCTTCGCGGCATATTCACCACACAGTTTAGATATATTGGACTGTATGTAAAATGTTTAAACGCCTCCAATCAAAGAAACTGTACCTTACGGTATGTCATTACCAAGAGAGCATGTCTGACACAGACTAATTCGAAATGTTTGCTAATTACCGAAAGAGTCATATTAGCAAAAATGTCTATGCTATATTTACCGAAATTCAAACAAAGTTAATGATCGATAGACAAAAAATACCTTAAGGGTCAGAGGAAAAAATGGGGGGGGGGGGGGTGTCGGGTAAGCGAAACGTACAACTTTTTAACGCCTTAGTATACGTTATTTAAACACAAATTTAAAGTGTTTTCTCAAAAGGTATTGTTGAAGTACATAGGTCTAGTGTCAGAACTTCGAAATGTGTCACGTTTTTAGAAATAACAGGTGCTCCAGCGACCGCTTAGCCCATATTCACAAAGGTCCTTATGGAACACCTTAGAATCAAACAATTCCTTAAGTACGAGTATGTGACTGGTTTATTTATTTAACGTTTATTTTGTAACGGACAGTTTAATTCCGAATCAACAGTTGCCTCGTATTTTAACTTATTTAAAATAGAAAATATCATTCTCGCATCAAACATTTTATTTGGAATTGACTGGTTTTAATACGTATACAACTAATACAAAAGTTACAAAATCACACCATAATGCACGAAGTGATTTCGGACGAAAGTAAATATTTAAGTAACGGGTTTTACTCATTGTATTTACAGCATTTTTATCATATTGCTTTCGTGCACTGTGACGTGTCTGTTGTATATATTAATATATAATATTAATATATTAAATTGGCTTGGTGACGTGTCTGTTGTTTATTATGATTAGATGCTGCTGTTTATTGGCTTATATGTTTTCGTATGCATGGTTTAGCTTGAGCATGTTTACTGAAGACCACATTGTAATACAAGTTAATATTTATAACTTCAAAGGTAAGCACAGACGGAAATTAATTCCCATATAGTCGGTAATCCGGATAAAGATATTATTTATTACTTAAAAGGTAAACACAGATGGAAATTAATACCTATTTAGTCGGTAATCCAGTAATTCGAGAAAATAAAGTTTAGATGTATATGCATTATGTTTTAATTTATAAAAGTAATGAAAGGTGATTGAACTAATTTTCTATATAAATTTGATTGAAAGACCTCACATGTGAATATGAGTCTTTATGTCTAAAACTACCAAGCATGTATATGTGTCCGATATGTTATGTTTCACATTTTGAAAGGTAATTGATACTAATATTCATAAAACATTTAACCCGTTTTTAAAATTGATACCGATTCATTATTGTACTTTTCTGTTTGGCATGGAAGTTATTAAACATAAATTCTCATTAATTATTGTACAGCAATTAATCATGTAAATACGTTTTATGTTTATTTATCATCTGAAACTTTGACGTTCAGATATTGCCTGGCACGGAATGTTATATTCATCATTGAAACATGATCTGCCATAATAGCATAAATTAACTTTTAATTAATTATAAATTACGACTCTAGTTGTCTATAAATTAAATATTAACTTTTCTGATTTATTGCCGTTTATTTTTTCGAAGATATATAAATGTACATGTGTAATTGTATATATGTTAAATAAATGAAATCATTTGCACGCATATGTTCGTATGAAATAACGTACAGATACGTGAGGCTAAATTTTCGAGAAATGAATACAATAACGAATCTGAAAAAAAATTCCCAACATTTTCTTTCAATGTATTACATGACTTTGTTAGCATATGAGACCATTTTCACGTACTTTCAGTAGCTTTCCATGTTTTTAGAATAAGTTTCACTTTGGATGGTAAATGAACAAACATATGATTCCGGAACCATTGTATTGGATTTAATAAAGGATGGCATTCAATACCAAATTCGGTATTCGAATATTCATTTCTTCATTCAATCGAATATTCGAATATTCGCATATTTTTATATAAACTATTGTGAACTTTGTGGTCTACATGACAACCTTTTTTTAATGACATTTTTGTACCAAATAGCCAGTACCGTCGTATCTTCGTTAACAAATTGCGCTTTCTAATTAATGCATAAATTGCACAGTACAAAAGCAAAACAAGCTGCAGGACTCAATTAAATTGTTCTTTTAAACAACAACAACAAAACAGTTGTCAAAACATCACACATTTTTATCAGTTTGGAAACGCTCCGATACGCATTAGTTTATAGGCAAATTTGAGCAACGTTTCTCAATTATAATGACTGCTAAATGTGTGATCGCAGTTATTTAATTTATTATTAGTTACTCTTTTCAGAAGTCTAAATGTTAGTTGTAATAAACATTTAACAGCTATGGTTTCCTACTGACGGGCGTAATAGTGTATTACTGGCGGCTAGACGCGTGGAGACTGACACCGACCCGTATATTCAATATCTTTCTGTCTGACACGTAACACGGGGCCATTCTGGTGAAAACGTGGTATTAGGTATCTTTTGGAGAAATCCTGCCTTTATTTGGACGGAAAAATCCTTTCGACGATCAGAAAAGTGTTGGATTTTAAACAGTAATCAAACTATTAACTATTCGAATGGCGACCATTCAATCGAATATTTGAATAGTATTGAAAACTCTAGATTTATTATTGTAACTTAATGAGAGAAACTTCGCCAATAATAGACCCTTACCGGAGGATTATTATTTCATTCCAAGATACTCTGTCAGACTTGCTTCGGCCATGCGCTGGTCGCTGTTAGTGGAGATATTTTAATTTCGTGGGTGTAATTATTTCAAGTAATGTGGCGATATGTATCATCCCGAATATTTAAGACCTTCCTTAACAGTTATAACGAATGACTGCCAGTTGAATGCCGCGCATAGCATTGTAACTGGCTGGGTAATATCCACAAAACACTGTAACTGGCTGGGTAATATCCACAAAACACCGTAACTGGCTGGGTAATATCCACAAAACACTGTAACTGGCTGGGTAATATCCACAAAACACCGTAACTGGCTGGGTAATATCCACAAAACACTATAACTGGCTGGGTAATATTCACAAAACACTGTAACTGGCTGGGTAATATCCACAAAACACTGTAACTGGATGGGTAATATCCACAAAACACTGTAACTGGCTGGGTAATATCCACAAGGCTCCTAAGGACACTCTTAATTTAGGTCATATTTAAGTGAACAGTTATTTTCCTTGTGAAAATTAATATTTTGGTAAAATAAGAAGCATCTGCCTATTCGTTACCAAATCAAAGCCATTACAGACAAATTGAATTTTAAATGAACCAGCCCCAGACTTACGGACTTTGTTGTCTACAGACATTTACTTAAGTTTTCACTAAGGAGCTTTGTGGATATGGGCTCTAAAAAAGAGGTGTGTTCAATCCTTTCAGACTTGCTTCGGCCACTACGCGCTCCAAGTGAAGGTTAGTATATCCGGGCTCCCTGCGAACGGCAATTGGACCTACCACGGGCTCCACGTTCACGAGTCCGGGGACATGTCCCGGGGCTGCGAGTCCATGGGCCCGCATTTCAACCCTTACCGGACCCCGCACGGTTCACAGACAGATCCCCCAAAGTAAGTTTTTGTGCTGAGAGTGAATTCATGTGTCAGCCTTAATTTGACTAAAATTTAGATTTTTAAGTACGCCATTTAATGTCTTAACTTGACAGATTAAAGCATCGGAACTAACGATCTCAAGTATAATAACAAGTAAAGGATTTAAACAAAAGAAAAGAAAAAAGTTGCCCCCACCGAGGTTCGAACCGGGTTACTCTGAATTAAAAAGCTATCGCCTTGACCACGCTGCCATCCTGATTTCTGCTTTCAGCAGCGCATTTTTTACGTACTGTAAGTGTTCCACGTGTTGTCATACAATTTTAACGAAAACAACAGAAACACTCCAAATGATTCCATCGTTTAGCGTTAAAACGTTTTATAATTTTACGAATTTCAACTGATGATTACTCATTAACAAAACGTTATTTATAGTATATGTCTATGTCCATAGTGTTATTTCGCTCCCTTGTATACAATGTTCTTTTATGTTTTGAATCTGTGACAAAATGTTGGAAAATTATCAATTCGTCAATCTGTAAACAGGTCCCTTTAATGAATTTGATTTAGCAAATACCAATTAGTAGTATAGCAGTATTTCCTGATTTATATACAATATTTCAAATATTTCATACAGACGTACCGTGCATGTTCTATATTTTTAATGTTTTGAAATTGTTCTTTGTGCCTATATGTCTTTAGACGCCCATTTACTGATTTTCTTTTGTTCCCACGTTTGCAGTCGGCGACACGTCGGGGATTTCGGCAACATCGTCAAGGACCCGTTCGGCAACGTGCAGGGCGCTATCTTTGACAACCTGGCCAGCCTGGTGGGTCCCACCTCCATCTTGCATCGCGGTGTCGTGGTAAGAGGAATTCTTAGAACTTACTGAAGTTTGTAGTTAAAACTTTATTGACGATACACAATGGGATTTATAACCATTCCTATATATTTAGCTATAAAAAGAGTCATAGAAAAATATAAGATAAAGATTCGCAATACGAGTTTGAAATTTACTTTTTCCAAATATAAATTTCCGAACAAAAACGCTCTTTTGACCTAAAGTCAGAAAAAGTTAATGATCGATAGGCAAAAAAACAAACAAACTAGGGTCGGCGGAAAAAATAGGGGGGTGTCCTGAAACAAACAACTTTGTTTACGCCTTAGGGATGACAACGAATAATCGAATATTATTTTATTCGAATACATGACCCAAAATTCGAATAATAAATACTGGTACCGGTAGATAATCGAATATGAACAGTTAAAATTGTGTATATACGATCAATTATTTTCATTTTTTTTTCTCAAACTAAGCAGATGAAAGTGACAATACAACTTGAAAGCAGACAGATAAACATGACGAAGTAAACACTATAAAATGGAATACATCAACAAATACTAGTGTCGCCTTTTGCATCGTTTATTAGTGTTGTGTAACCTCAAACAACTGTCCAGTCAACGTACATATGCCATGCATTGTAGTTTCCGGCTGTACTGCCGAAAATAATAGCAAATAGTTTGTGATTAAAATGTAGTCCAGTAGCCAACGATGCGTTTTATAACAAGGTGTTGTCTAAATACAGACGAGAATCAGTCTTTTTGCACATTGGTTGGTCATCTCAACTAAAACACGAATCATTGCATATTGCGATGAACTACTAATCCGAACTGCCCACTAAGGAATGTAATGCTACGTCGGTACCTGGGCTCATGTTTATTAATATTGTTGTTATTTATTATCTTATAAATAAGTCAAAATTTTAATTTGTGTTTGAAGTACAATGCATTGGAACACGTGTGTTTCAAATACTCGATATTAATACACATAGAATAACGACTTCATACATTGCATCTTATCTGGCGATTCTTTAAACAATGCATTTATTTTGCCAGAAATTCCAGTTTTAAACGTTTTGCTTTTTTCCCGGCTATGAGTGTTTGTTAGTACCAGCCTTGAACCAATGTTGATATGTGACATGTATAGGGACTTGTTCACAGATTTTCGCATTTTTGAAGTATGCCATTAATTTTCCGAACTTGACAGATTTCAGCATCGGAACTGAACAGCTCAAGTATAATAACAAGACAAGTATTTAGAAAAAAAAGAAACCCGGGACCTCCGTATTAAAAGGCTATCGCCTTATCCGCTCGGCCGTTCTTACTTTTGTATTTCATCCTGCGTTATTTTCTTCACGTAAGTGTTCACGTAATGTCAACAGTTTCAACGAAAACAACAGAAACACTCCAAATTATTCCATAGTTTAGCGTTACTAACGCTTTATAATTTTATCAATTTCAACTGATGATTACTCATAAACGAAACGTTTTTTTTCAGTATATTTCTAGGTCCATAGTGTTATTTTGCTCCCCTGTATACACTGTTCTTTTATTTTTGGAATCGGTGACAAAAAGTTGAAAAATTGTCAATTCGTCAAACTGTGAACAAGTCCCTTTAGCTTCTCCATCTTCCAAGTTAATTTGTCCGCATGCTTAATGAAGCTGTGCGTGTCTTTTATCTGAGAACAAGAGTTGCATATGTCACGAGCTGTAATTAAAGCCTTTGAAAACGACTATACATAATGTTACACTGATTGTTAACATCTAAGGCGCCATTTGAACTCTGTTGTTTATCTTTAATGTTTTCATTTTAACGTTTCAAAACAAATTATACAATGTATATACAATATATATGCATGCCGGTATAATTATGCATTTAACACTGAGTTAAATAGTCTAGACACAGGCACACATAAAACGTTTACTTTTTGTTTAATATTGTCAAGCATTTCAGTACTCATTATGTTATTTCTGAATGTTTATTCGCATTGTTGGCAAGTAAATATGTAATTTTTCTAGATTCGCGGCGGGACAAATCGATTATGCAGCTAAACAATTCGCATAAATCAACATGTTATGTAAACAACGATTAACTGCAAAACGCTTTACAAGCAGCCTCTTGAATTTCTATGGGCTCCGTTTGGGTCATTTAAAATTTTAAATATCTCAAACCCGTTATAGCTTATGTAAGGATAACTCCAAAAATCATCAAAATCATACACGATACCGGTCACTTTTAGGTTAGATACCAGTAAATAGTCGGAAATCCCTTGATGGTGCACTCGACACTAGACCGTAAATCAAGTAACTTTTTTTCTTCTCTTATACGACGCATTTCACATAATGGACACTGGTTTAAATGGTTTTGCCCTGAACACGACATGTGCATGTTGATGTATCGTAACACCTAGTTACTTGAAATTTTGTATTTTCGGCAGTTTATGTATAGACAACATATGCTTTTGCCGAAATGGCGAAAGCATGCAGTGTTTATAATGGGTGACTAACTTCAAGCGAGATTTTATTTCTTAGAAAATGCATAATCTGTACTTTTTCATTTTAAATTTTGAAAGTAGAGAGAAGCATCTTTCCAAAGAGACAAGACTCGCAACATTTGAAATAAAGGAAAGTAGCGAACGACGCCAAGAGATTTTGCTATAGTTTACAATGGGATAAAAGTCGTTTCGCTATTAGATTTGCTTTACTGGTTTCTAACCATTTTAAGGCGACGTGCATATGCGACGTCTAGAGATTATGCTCTTTTTTTTGCTATTTTGCAATGGGACACAATGATGATTATTTACTGGTTTCTAGCCTTTATGCGGCGACGTGCATATGGGGGCACTATACGGTTTCTCGGTCTTCGGACACGGCCTTGCGGGGACTGGGTTCGAGTCGCCTTGTGTTCACAGATGATGTCAACATCTGAAAACAAACAAAACATCATTTTGGGGCTATGTCTTCTAAAAAATATAGCGAAAATAATCATGCATACAGTTCTTCTATATTTTTACCATGCAAGATCAACCAATTTTGGGGTCCAAATTTCACCAGTTTTTTGGCGACCATTTTAGTGATTTTCAACATCAAATGACAACTTTCCTGCGAATGCGAGCACCTAAAACACTGCATGTCTTACTGCGTATCTTACCAGATACTTGATTGCAAATGAGCAAACTGGGGGTCACCCATTTAGATTTTCCAATAACTTCCCATGTATGTACACCCTTTTAAATATCATGCCAAAATGGCATTCAGAACTAGGAATCATCATGTACGGATTTCATGTGCATGGTGGCTCAACACATACACTAGCTTTATATAGGCCTCATTTTCGAATTCACTAGGCATGCAATTCAAAACTCCAGAACTCAAATCTGATACTTACAACTTCTAAAACTGTCAAAATGCTGCTAACTTTCACTATTTATTAGAAATTTCTCCCTGACAATTCGAATTTTTGGCTGAAACTGTAAATTTTTACCTATGCGGCTTTACAATTCAAGATTGTAATTTATAGTGAGACACACTCAGTGATACAAATCGATTGCTCATTCGAACCGATGTCCGAACACTAGTGTAAATGCTATGATCAGCGTCGCACCTTTAACGTTTGCATACATTCCTAACAATATCTATGACTACATCGGTACGCCATACATTTCTCGGGCCGCGTGCCCGTTACATGTAACATGTTACAACACCGCATTTGAACACAAACACGTCTGCGGACAATTCTCAATGTGAATCACGGAGTTTGATAAATGTACACAATGTTGTTACGACATTGTTTTATTTTATATCATTGCACTAAAATAGAATTGTGTTATCGTTTCCAAACGGTTGACACACTTTTTCTACTTTTGTCTTACTCTTTTCTGTCCGATCAGTAAAATTGTATTCAATGCTTTCTTTTGCTTGTGTTGCTTTCACTGAAGCCGATGTTTGCGGATAATAATTTGGTGATAGCGATGTTATTGTTGACGAATGTGAGAGTGACAATTGTAATTTAACTATATACTCGTTACTGCTATTTCTGTTTTTGCTGCTTAGGATGAACTGGTACAACAATTCTTTTGCTGGCTTCTGCTGATGATGACGACGATGACAACCACGACGACGATGATGATGATGATGAAAATGATGGTGATGATGATGATGATGATGATGACGATGACTACGACGACGACAACGACGACGACGACGATTATGATGATGATGATGATGATGATGAGAAAAAGGAGGAGGATACCGAAGATATAGAAGTTAATGTATGTTTTTCAGCTGCACGAGAACCAGGATGATCTCGGACGAGGTGGAGACGCAGAGAGTCTTCGCACAGGGAACGCAGGTCGGCGCCTGGCATGTTGCTACATACAACCGCTGTAGCTACCATAGGGACATCAGGTTCACACCAGAAGGCATTTGATGCGTTGCTATGCTACAAATTAAAAATGTCATTTATAATGATAAATAATCAAGAAAATGTGAAATTATTGAAAAGAATAATTACTTTCCAATTATATAAAATATTGGGAAGTATTTTTTTTATAGAAAAGTAGTGTATTTTTTTATAAATATATTCTTGATTATTGTCATAAGAAATGACATGTTGACCAATTATTATCATCGAAGCGCTTCTAACGCCTATGCACCTACCCGGACATATGGCTGGGGCCACTGTGTAGACAACAGATGCGACATATACTTTGTCACAACGCCTTGGTTTTTCTTGTTCTATACTCAGAAGAATTATATTGGGAACTCTTTTGTTGTTGTGAATACTATTTCAATATAGTGCTGCACAAGATATTTAAACAAAAAACACACGTTCCATGTTCAATTACCGGTAAAACTTCTATCTTTTCTGTTACAGTAATTACATTTCATCCATTACTGATCCATTATTGATGCCACGCAGTCAATGCCTACAGCATTTAGTATAAATGTATACCGTTAGCAAAACTAAAGATATACATCTAGACGTGTATTCCTCAATACCTACATTATAACTTAATACCTAGTATCACCTAGTATCAATATAGTATATATAAGCTCAGTGGTAAACTAAAAACTACATGACCACAAATAACCATTTCTTTATTGTTGTTGAAACAGTGTTTTACTCGACAAAATCCGTAAACAGTATCATTAATGTCATAATTGTCACCCTTTAGACCACAAGGGACGCATCGTGATTGCCCCCAAAAGTCCCATTGACGTTCATACTACTGGAGACGTAAGCACACTTTAGTTCCAACATGGCGTGAAATTCCTAGCCCCGCCCTCCTAAGATACTAATTTGTTTTCACGCAATAACAACCTCGCCTGTGTCAGAGCTTTTGTGAGCACTGCCTTGCCCCTTCTGGCTCTCGTACGCTGTAAATTTCCTAAATGTCATTGAGAATTAATTACTCCACTTCAACAATACACGGCGGTTACATGCCTCATCAGATCTTTTCACAAATTTAACAGCTTCATTCCCAATATCGACATTATTGTCCACCATAATTGATGTAACATGCGGATATCCTTTGCTCTTGTCGCTAAAACATCTCCGGTGCGGCAACCAACAGATGCGCGCGCATATGCTGCGTCTCGTGCAACCTTTTGCAAAAAGCAAAGACAAGAATAGTACTTATTCTGCAGGCAAATGTAAATACAAACTGGTTGGTATACCGGTTTCGCTTGCGGTAGAACATTCCTCGACACATTTGCTTCCAATTCATGAATATTGATAACGGGGAAATGGTTGTTTAATGAGACAGGCGGGTGTCTAAGTATTTAATAGACATTACTCACAATTTGCACCACAAAACAATATTGATGATAGGGAAATCGACTGTAAAATCCTATTAGCGATTCTCGTTCACTTGACACGTCTCTTACAACTGATTTATGCCCATCATTTATCACGGCATTGTCTTGGCACTTACTCATCGTATACGTATTGTAAACACATGCCAATATCGATGACAAATCGAAGCAATATTTCCAGACTGTAATGCTCTTATTTAGCTGTTAAAATCTTACGCGACTTTCACTATCCCTAGAGAAACGTGAAAAGAGCGGAAAATGCATATTTAAAGATTATAATGTCGTGGAGAAAACAGTATGTTAGGTAATCACCCTAGAAGTTCTTAAGGTCAATTTAGTGACTTGATATTCAGTTTCACGATGGTTATGCGAAACAAACTTCATGAGTTCCAAATTTCGGCATAAGATTCTTACTTTACAGCTGCGATCTTTCCTACAGACAACTGATATGAACTGACTTCCAGATGCACTTACGTTCATTTTATCTGTGCTGTTAAAACTTTTGTTCAAAACGATGTAGAGTTTTTATTCTCGTATACCGTTGCCAATGGTGATGACATAATTTTATGTAAAACATATGGGTGTATAACGGCCATATCATTAAATACACCTTATTGGACAAAGAGAATAAGAAACCTCAGAATCTTCTACGAAGGTCAGTTGAACACTATCGCGGCAAGATAACATCCGTCCTTGTTTCATGTTTTTTATAATATAAAAATATTATAATTTTTAAATATTTTTTAATTGTTTAATTTTTGTATACGCTAGTGCACACCTGTATTTATAAGAGATTCGGATGTGATGTTTTCAGTGCAGAGGCGGACACTCATATTTGATGAAAAAAATATTGCTGGATACTTTGTATGTAGCGGAGAAAAATGAATATAAATTAAAGTCGCATAACAAGTACTGTAAACGGTATAATCATACATATTGCTTTTATGAATAAGGCAGTTTGTCACCTATTTATCAGACTAACCTATATATTTTTAATTCCATTGTTATGTGTTTACATCGCGAGCGTATTGTCCATATGAAGAAATCTTAGGCAGGTATTTAGATGATACTTGTAACAGTAGCTTTGTCAGTGGAAGAGGTTCTAATGAGAAAATGTTTTCGCCATAGGGAAGAATATTGTACCACTGTCTTCTCCTACCTTGAGCTAGAAGCGCCAAGTAAGCCGATACGCGTATTACCTTGTTCTTTTATTTGTTTGTATTTTCATTCTTTGATATAGGAGAAGGGTCAAATGCGTTTTTTTCAATCAACGTACAGACAGAAATTACATGGTGACTGTATTCAGGTTTCTGGCTTATTAGCATAACAGAAGCTTGTTTGGTATCAAGTGTATTTTCACATACTTAAACATGCCACAAATCAAATAGGCTGTTGACAGCGTACTTTGTTTATATTCAAATTTCAAAGTCGCCCAAGACTGTTTTGTATGTTTATTGATTTAAATAATTCGTTGGAGACCTTAATTGAGAGCCGCGGATGTAAAATCCAAGATGATAGGCCGACCGTTTCCTTAAGTATTTGATACCCGTTTTACACGGTTAACAATAGGCCTTAGCGCGTATAAAGCGCCTAGATTGATGTAGAGGACCGAGGTGGTGTTTTACTCAGCGGGGAGTGCAGCAAGGGGATATTATAGCTCCAGATTTATTAGTGAAGTTGAAACGCCATGATATGATGGCTTGGAAAAGGTGAGGAAACATCTGCGAAAACAATCTAAAACACACATCGCGGTAGCTTGGTCACCGTTCTCAGGTGATTTATAGATACAATTGAAGCTGCTATTAATCATGTCCCACCATGTCTATTTGCGATCAAGTCGTTTTCACGGTGTAATAAAAGGTCGCCGTATTAAGGCGTTTAAATCGTCACTTTTGCGCGCGAAATAATGGCCAACAACAAATTGATTATCACCTTTCCATTTATGACATCCGTATTTTGATGACTTCATGATTTCGCCATTGTGCGATTTTCAGCATGCGGTTTGCGGATTTTGCATTTTATTTGGGTTATATATAACAACTAACTGATAAATAAGCTATGGCAATGTCTGGTTCCTAAGATAAACAGGTCACGTATATGTACAAGTATTATCAGAATATGAATAACCGCTGATTTTTTATTTATAAAAATTGCAGCCATATTAAACCAGCTTCTAAAATGACTTTTAGACGCTTGACCTGCGTCTTCATGCGCTTGAATTCCTGTGTCTAATCACGTGACCGCATTGACGGAATCATCCATCTGAACGAAACTAACACTTAATTTATGTTACAAATTAACAACTGACGTAACTAAGGACCGAGTCATCTGTTCAACAGAAGTTAACGTGTGTTCGGACAAAGGCAGGCGACATTCGAATTATAGCAGACGACATTCAAACCGCAGCAGACGAGCGCGGCCTGTCGCCTGCGGCCAGTCAGCTGAGCAGTACAAATTTGGTTTTAAATTGGTCATGATTAAAATTCAGTGATTTGGAAGTTATTGGAGTTCAGATGCTATATTCCAGGAAGGCAATAATCGAATAACATTAAAGGGACTTGTTCATAGATTTGTCGTGTTTTTTTTAAATCATTAAATGAGGCGTGTCGTGGAAAAACCGGGCTTAATGCATGTGCGTAAAGCGAACTGCACAGGCTAATCCGGAACGACACTTTTATGGTATTTTTCTGTTTCAAGGAAGTCTCTTCTAAACATAAATCCACTGTAGGCGGAAAGTGTCGTCTCGGATTAGCCTGTGCGGACTGCACACGCTAATCCGGGACGACGCTCTACGCACATGCATTCAGCCCGGTTTTCTCACGACACGCCTCAAATGTTTTAACTGCAAAAACTACAGCATCTGGAATAATCTTAAGCAAATAAAGAACAAAAGGTAAATTTACAAATTTACTCGAACCCGGGGCATTTGAGATAAAAAAATCTCAAGCGCTAACCACTCGGCCATTCGGACCACACTTGATTTAACGCTTTAAAGTGATACACGTGTTTTCAAAAATACTGATGAAAAGCGTTACAAACGCTTTATAATTATATCCATTTCGATTGATGATTATCCATAAACAAAACGATATTTCCAATGTATTTTTAAGTCATGAGTGTTATTTCGCTTGTTTGTATACAATGTATAGCTTCTTTTTGGAATCTATGACAAAATGTTTGAAAATTGTCAATTTGCCAATCTGTGAAAAGGTCCCTTTAAAGTGAGATATCAAAATTATTATAAAAAAACGACATACATGTATATTAATAAGCAACTATAATTAAACTTTTTGTGATTGATTATATAAAATGACAAAAATGACAAATGAATTCCTTTGATATAGGGCAAACAAATCGTATTAATTATAAGCACAATTTAGGTAAGCAAACTTAAAAGTACGTATGATTTCCTTTTAACATTTGTTTATACTTTGCACATTTGATGAGTTTTGTTTTCACTATAATTTATATGAATGTTTCATTTTGACGTTATATACACAACCGATACTTGCAAATCTCGTTGCTGATACTAAAACACTTAGTACGTAATTGTATTACGGATTTTAAAGGGAAGTTCACTTAATTAGCATGTCTCTACCTTTTTGCGCAAGTTTTGCAAATATTTTAGTTTTATTCTAGTCGAATTTGTTTTATTTATGCGTAAATATGTACCAGTATTTGATTTAACACGGGAAAACATTAAAAATCTTTGATATTGTTATTTTTTGTTATTGCGTATTTTACGATGTTAGTCATGAATTATATGTGTGTATTCTATCCATTTTATTTTTTATAAAGATCAGCCAAAATTGCTTTATTAATTGTCCAAACCTATGCAGGAGTAGAATGGTTCAAATACATAATTTATACAAATGTCGAGTGTTTTTTTCTATATGAAGTAAATATTTATATCCTGCTGTGTATGGTGTATATATGAACAACACAACGCATTTATTAAACATCGGTGATGCAAGCGTCCCACAAGATCAATCGTCAGCGTCTTTAATTTTCTCGCAAGCACGTGTATAATTAGCCCCTTAATGAGCGCCCTTCACAATACAAGTGCCGGGCTATTAGCTCATTGGCCTCTAGCTATAATAGACTCTGGAACGACGCCATCTGGCGACAACGGGAGACAATCTGTTCGTGGAGCTCGTGCGCCTTGGATATGACAGGCCTTTCAACCGAAGGTTCAGCAAAGGTCCCATGTATCATTGCGAAGTCCGGACAGACCCTTTAATTCAGCTGCAGTTTCGTCGTACTAGATTAAACCGCAATGATGTTTCTGGGGTTTAATAGGTGGTAATGCTTATTTATTGACAGCGCCCTTACTTCCGAAAAAGAGAACTGGGCCCTTACTTTCAAAAATATATAACTGGACAGTCATCATTGAATCGCCATATACTTTTTTGTATTGGGTAGATTCCAGAAATTGTAAGCATTTCTAGTAGAAATACGCAGGCGGCCGGTTCTTATAGTTCGTAGAAAAATCTAAAATTATTGTTTGTTGTTTTGTTGTTGTAATAAGTGTACATCAAATTACACCATTAGAAATAAAATTCCCGTCTGTACTAATCACAAACAACTATTACAAAATATATAGATGTATCTTGCTTATCCGCGTGACAATCTACCTTGTCAAACATACAGTGCAGATTGAATTTCGTTCGTAAAAGTACCCGTCGATTGACATACCTGTAGTTTGAAAAAGGTATTTTAGAGAAATTAAGATGAAATGAGTTTGATTGTTTAGTTGTTTGTTCGTATGTTCGTTCGCTTGCCGCTCGCTTGTTCGTTCGTTCGTTCGTTCGTCGTTTTATTTTTATTTTATTTTCCTATTTATTTAGTGTGTATTTATTTATAAATTACTTTTCTCTAGTTTTTATTATGGTATGCTGGAAAAATCACTCACGTGTTAATGAAAAAAAAATCCACAATATATCAGATAGTTGTGTATAATTATTGTCGGTATTTTTTTTTTATGATCATCTGCGACCCTCCTTTGAAGAATTATGTTGGCCTCTGTTTCTACCTGTCTACAATATAGCGACAAGACCTATGTAGTACAATGTCACAAAACAATTTTCAAAATAATTCTTAGTTCTTTATAGTAATTTAAACTTAAAAGCTTAAGGAATAGTTCGCCAAACTCTAAAACGGTATAGACTATAGAGACGTGTACTTTGAATATTGTTGTTCAATTTGTTTTTATTAAGCATATGAACAGAATAATCACATTATTTTAAATTTGTTTTATTTTATGGAATCCAAAGTAATGATATTTTAATAAGAAAACTACTTTCAGCAATCTATCGTTTTTATTTAATATATAATGATCGACTACATGATATTTGCAATACTAAAACTCTAAAAAACAAAAACGAACATGATTTCGTATTCAATAAAACGACCGATATGCTCATGTTTGACAATGTTTACATATTTTTTTTTTTTCACAGTTGTGCGATAAAAATATTGGCGGTATTGTATGTTTTAAGATTAATTAATAAATACAAAATAAATATTACATTTTGTAGCTATAATGTTTAGGATGCAAAACATATTGTACAGTAGAAAACCTTCTCTAGAAACAAACAATATTGTAAAAGTTTTTAAAATGCAGGTTAAACGAAAGTTTAGCATAATCGATGTCAGTATATTTCTGTGACATCAAACACATCTCTTATTAATTAAGCTAAATTTATATATTACACAAAAACATTGAAACAACTAAAATTTATAAAATATTTTGCTTTCCACAAAATACAAAATCTTTTTTGCAAACGCATAGTTATTATTGTGTCATTATTTCCACGTCTTACCATCACTATGTGTTGTTTATTGTTGCTATAAGCACGTTGATAATTATGTTTTATGCAATAAAAATACCGATTTGAAAATAATTTGAAATGTTTGTGTGTTGGTGCTTTTTGTGTAAATTTTACTTTGAATATATTTCTCACTGATTCAACATACGTAGCACTATTCAACTTTGCTGGTTCAGGCTTATAAAATGTAGTGCGTTGTTTTCTATTCTGGATTTGCATTAATATTTGGCGACGAATCCGTCAAACAATTTAAAACTAAATAAACGGATATACTAAAATAACAATATGCGCCATTTCTTTCAAGGCGTTCCTCTTCTGAAAGAGGTAAGAATATAGATTTTCTTAAATATATTGTGAAAGTAAAACATTGCTAGAAAATAACCGAAACAAAAGAAACATTAAAACAACTATAGATATATTGACCACCTATTCGTTTTGGTTATTTTTCATTCTTGTGCACATTTTTCTTAACACATTGCCAGCAAATCCCATAACCAACGTACATGTATGTTAACAGACGAAATGGTATGATTAATACTGAACAATCATTGCAATAATTTTTTGTTCTCTTCACTGACATAGATAAGTGTACATATTGTACATATTGTGATAAAGCTGTCTCGTTTTTTGTGTCTTTTTCGTATGAAATCTACAACTCCCTCGTCTGGGCATTTACTTTATTTAAACACATTTGTTGTAATTTTCTCTGGATTTTGTTTTTGGCTATGCGAACTATGAATAATACATGTTATTTGGATATATATCCATAATATATAGTAAATTTACTATTAACTAATTAATTATAAACGGTGTATATATGTACATATGTTATAAGTTGTCACGTGACTATACTTATATTATTACATTGGATTATGTTGCGAGAAAAATGCATGTGTTTAAGTAACAAAATAAATATGTTTTGAATCTTTGTTCGTACAATTATATTTCAGCGAAATTATATTTTGTTAATAAACACATTAGCAATCCAACAATTTCAACAAAGTTAAAATACAATCTGCGAAAGGAAAACAAAATATTATTTTGATTTAATGTGTATGTATGCTTAGCTACAGACATCCATACAAATAATTTATTATTAATGTATATATATTTTTAAAAAGAAACATTTTCAGAGATGAATGAAAGAATATGCGGTAGCATTAAATGGTTTATTTACAATTTTTATACATACATGTATAGCGTAGCAAAAAGCTACTTAAAGGCACAATGTATAAACATTACTTTATTTAATAGGTTTAACAATATCTATAAGCCGATAGTCAAACACTGCAAACCAACAGAAAGGCTCAGAAGTAAAAATATGGCCAATCTTGCATTTCTTGATAAAATTCTACGAAGTATATTAATAATGTATGAAAAACATAATATGCAAAAAATACAATTTCTATTTTGTGTTACCTACTATTCTGCTTGCCACGATGCATAATGCTTCATGTGCTAACATGTTGGAAGTGGAATATTACACATGAAGCACAAAATAAAATCAACTGACAATTAAAAATGATGCAAAAACTGTACACAACCCAAACAAAAATATTCGTTTCTTGCATACTGATATCACATTGTCTGATTCACAGAGTCGCATCCACATTGCTCACAATAATTGCGTGTGGCTCGTGTCTTTTCTTGGGTAAGGACTGTAAAAATGTGGCATTCCGGCCGCCAGGTTTCTTCGAGAATGTAAATATAAACACTGGCTGCACGCGCAAGGCACGTGCCAGCGAGAATGGAGCAAATGCTGCTCATGCGCACCGGAAGGGTGGATAATGGCCGCTGTCGTGAACAAGGAATCCTTACTCGATGGTCTTTCGCCGACGGATGTGGCAGTGGTAATAACGCGAGTGGCCGTCGGCACTACCGGATATGGGTGCGCATGTGGGGACGCCGACGACGTCTGTGGCGGTGATGGCACCGGTTGGAGCGGCGGAACTGCTGGCGGCATCGGCGCTGAGGCGTGATGGCCGCGGTTACTGTCGGATTTGTAGACATCACTCACAAGTTTCTTCATTTCTTCGAGAGAGTTCGTCAGCATCAGTATATAGTTTTTAGCAAGAAGTAACGTAGCGATTTTAGACAGTTTCCTCACGGAGGGACCATGCGCGTAGGGCATAACCTCCCGCAGTCCATCTAACGCAGAGTTTAAGTCATGCATGCGTTTTCGCTCACGAGAATTAACCTTCAGTCTTAAATCTTGTAGCTCTTTCTCGTCCATACATTTCTCCGCCAGGGCACCTCTGCTGCTTCTGCTGGCTGACCTCTTGCGTCCATGAAGCATCGTATACCCGCCGTGCCCTGACGCTCTTCCGGCGCTCATGTCATGGTTCTCCTGCGAGGAATCGCTGTCATATAACATACCCGGGCTAAAGACGTTGATACTAGAACCCTCGGAGGTGGCTGGTGACCTTTCGAGGCTACACACCACATTATCGTCTGTTACATTTATCTCCTGATCCATAGCGACACGCGTAGCATCCAGAGAAATCACAAAATACTCTCCTACAAGTATGACATGAGCTTTTTAGGCTGTAACTTACAAATCGTATGGTCCCAAATCTTGCGACAAGACTCATCGAATCACCCGGGCAACAAAATGACATGCGCAGTGAGATTATACGTCAATCACCAAATCCGGGAGGCGGGGCTAAATCGAATTTAATGGTCGAACAAATGATTTCGATGTACGCATGGTTGGGCGACGGTCGGGGTGATCATTTCACAACGTTAACCCTCTGTCGGAATGGGTATTTTGAACAATGTGGGGTGGCGAAATAGATTCGAATAGCTGCCATTTAGCTGTGAAATTATCTTATTCGCCGAGGACGATTTAAACTGTCATCGACACAATGGCAAACATACATTAGTGTGTACGGTTCATTCGTTCTACGCAGTTGTTGTCAAAATGTTTCATTTTGATAAAACGTTTAATCGTTTTGCGATTTGTCGTATGTATCCTGGTGTGGGTATATTTGCAAATGCTATTTGCTTACATCTGGGCTCAGTGCAATTTGAATGTCACAATAAGTACGTGTATATGTAGTAAGTTTTGTATTACATGTATTATATTCAATATGTTACCGACATGTAATTTAGTTGTATTCCGTACTAACAATCATGGTATATATAGAAAAGCGTTCCTATTTACCCATTAGCCAATACAGAGTTCTCACAGAACACTGTGGCATTAGGTTTGTTGCTAATTACTGGTACAATGACTTTTTCTTGTAACGTTCAACACAGTTCATGCTGATGAACTTAAAGCAATTAGGAAATAGTATGGTCAACTCTACGATTTACACAAATATTTTAATATATACCAAATACTGGTGTACTTGTTTGCTATTCCGACTAGAAGCGATTTCAAATAGCATTTAAAATAATTTATTATTTAAAACAATTAACAATATAAACATATTTTCATTTATTTATTTTACTTTTATTTTAGATTAATTTTGAATGTTACCTATGGTTATATTGTTCTAGTTGATATTACCGTAGAGTACAAATTGTATTTGAAACATGCTGCCTATTGTCGTAAAGATTGTCTTCAACATCGATTCAAAAACTTACATCTAAAGAAAACACTGCTTGCCAATGAAATAATGCTTGAATATGATACACCTGTATGCACAAATTACTATTGTAGGATGGACTCCAATTCTTAAAATCGTTAATTGCTTTTTTATCTTTATGTTCATTTAAACATATTCATTAATATCAATGTAATGCTCATTCCTGAACATGTACTTGCTAATGCCACATTTATATACATGTATAGATAGATGATTGCCATACAGTTGTAAAACATAAGAACAAGTGTATTCCAACTTTAAACTTGCATTAAACCCAAAGGTACAAAGAAACATTTTTTATCTTCTGTAACACTCACATATAACTCTTTAGATTATTTGTACATTTATCTTTAAATGAGTTTCGAATACACCTGGTTATTTTCTATAACCTCGTTTAATTTATCGTTGTTTATCGGTCAATAAACAACTATTTGGAGTTCTGATGCGCATCAGAACGACAAGAGTTGTTTATTGGTCGATAAGCAACGATAATGCAAAAATAATTTCGATTATATAATGATTTGACAACTATTTTTGCAATTGTAATGAGAACTACACTTTACTATTGTCAGCTCAGAATCGGGACTACTTTTTGCGTTGTTATTGGGCAGTTTAGCAAAGACAATTTTGTTCTTTGTATATAGAAAAATTAGCCAGTATAATTTTATAATATATAATATTATATAAGTTAATATTGTACGAATCCGTAAAATATGATAAATTAATGATGTTTCATGGCGTTCTTTACTGTTGAAGATGCAACATGTGTCTATTTTTTATAATACGTTTCACTACATTCACCATGACAAAACTTTATCTGTTCATTCTGACATAGAATTTTACATTAAATCAACTCATTGTTTATTATGGTTCTAATAATAATTATGTAAAATACATGAATGAAAGACTATTCAAATGAGTTTTCGTTGATATTAAAATGATCTTTGATGTAACACGTATTATTATTCCACCGGAATTGTATTTACAATAATTGTTGCTATCACCAACGTATGATATTTCGCATCTACATACGCGAACTTCTTGCTATAGAGTAAAACACTTTTATGATATCATGACAGAAGAAAGAATACAGAAGCCAAAAGGAAAGCTCACAACGTTGTGCGTGTTTACCTTCTCATATCGCGCATAATTCGCTAAACACATAATTACTAGTAGTTGAGTAATTACTTACCAGTCATTGCAAGTTTATTTTAAAGCATTCGTATGGAAGGCCGGTGTGCCATGCTTTTTGCTAATTGCTTTTTAAGCATTCGTATGGAAGGCCGGTGCGCCATGCTTTTTGCTAATTGACAATTGCTATTTGCCGAATGCGATTTGCTATTTGCCAAATGCCAATTGCTATTTGCCAATGACCATTGCTAAATAATAACTAATAATTGCAAAATAAACAACATAATTTCTATTTTTTTGCTATTTGCCAAATGCTATTTGCGAATTGCTATTTGGGAAATGCTATTTGCCAACTGCTAAATGATAATCGCCAAATAAATAACAGAACCAGTATTATTCGTATATTGTTTATCTACTCTAGACATATGCATATATGCATTTAATTTAATCTAAAGCTTAAAACTAATTGTAGTTAACACACGTAAAACTGGCGCTGAATGTGAAGGTGAGTCAATTATTTTTTACAAGTTGGAATTCAGTCTTCGAACATCGTATGCTTTGCGTTTTCATTGTCGTCTTCATTCGTCATGTAGTTGTTTGTTTGCAAAAGAATATGTGTGTCTTACATGTCAGTATCAACATAATGATTTGTAATTGAAACGTCCATTAATTTAATTACAATAATTAGTATATGACCTATTACAAGTTAGATAATTTTGTCGTGTTGGTAATTTATGTCTCGGATTATTTGACAATGCCTCTATGGTCAACATTAGCAATTTCTGTTGATGCATGTATTAATATGCAGTAAATGTCAGCGCTTTATTTTGTAGGTAAACTGAGCTGGAATTGGATGGCTTCACTGATCATGCAAGAGCTCCATGAAAGAAAATAGATGGATGTAAAGCAGGCAACAGAGTTAAATGGCACAAGCACACCGTCATACATGATATTTAAGAGGGATATTCTCATCGAAAACTTATTTGACTGAAAGTTGAGGAATCCAACTGACGTTTACTTTGTGTATATTTTTATTTTATTATGCAAAAAAATTCCTCAGGTACGAGTAGTTTGTGTACACAGAGGTATTATATTGTCTATATGTTAATCTGCAAAATCTTGTTAGTTCATAATGATATACACGATCTGCACTTTTGGTTCTTTAACTCAATACCAAATATATTCAATTGTTAACATATAGTTACATATTTTACGCAGAATATGGGCCTATCAGATATATGAATGTAACAGAAGTAAAGATTATTCTTTACAGGACCACATTTATTAATTTGTGATCAACGCATTTAGTTTGTTTGTCATAAAGGAAGTTCAGAGCAGGCTATAAATTCTCGTATGTTTTAATCGAGAAAGTGCCAGCCAACAAGACTCGTTTACATAGTCGATGAAAATCATCACATGTCTTAACACTAGTATACGGTAATTAGAACAATTGATATAGATCAACCACTTGATTTTTAAACAGGAAAGTCAGCTTTATATGCAGTATTCAGAATTATAATTAAAATAAAATGCTCTTCAAAATCAAACATAGAATAAATGTTGACATCATTAGGATTTGTATTTGGATTTAAAAAATACTTGGTGTAAAATATAATGAACCTGTGTATAATTACAATGTATGTGAAATTATTTGTTGTCATATGTGGAACTTTTTATAGAATAATAAAAAAAAAATGTACTTGTGTATTATTTATAAAACATCAATGGTTAAAGCATGTAATATATTCAAATGTTTATAACAGAGCATAGCATGACATATGATGAAAAAATCATTTGAAATGTCATGACATTCTACTTGTATAAATACAATAATAATTACCCACAGAGTGATGGTCAATATTGTATTCATCAATATTTCAAATAGCCTTATGCAGACTTTCACATTAGCTTTGCTGAATGTGCCTTCAAATGAACAACAATTTAAGCAGTTTGAAATCATTTTTATTGAATATGTGGTAAAATACTATTTTGCATATTTATCTCATATTAATTCATTTAACATATTCCCAAAGTGAAATCCAAGCATTCATATATGGTGATTATAAGAAGACAAATACTATATATATATATAGGTAACCCTACTAAGCAACTGAATTTTCCAGTGAAGACAGAGTGTAAAACTGGAAATACTATGTATCTAAATATGCACATATATGTCGGCATTTATTCATATATGCATATAGATCATTGTTATATTGTTAGGCAGCTAAATCCTTTTTACTTGTCAACTACAATCTATACAAATTCACAATTCACATAATAAATATTATAATTATATCATTTACGATTGAATTACGACATCAGCTTTGAAAATTAATAGAAGAAGTACAAGGTCCTCGTAATTAACGTATCTCATCTGTCACCTCCGTGCTTTTGCTTTAAACGCAGAACTGTACAGTGCGTGAACAACGTTCGAGACCAATCGTCTGTTCGCTGTTTGATCTTTGATGATTCGCTAAATGAAAAACGATTACAACAGACAATTTTAATAAACGTAATAAACCAATTGTAAGTAAATAAAAAAACATCATGTTATATCAGTGCTCGTAATAATATTAATGCGTTACATTCTATGACGGTTTATAACATTATATTATATTTTGTGACAAAGTGTTAATTCCAGTCATCTGTCTTTATTAATTTATAAATAGATATATGATATAAAAAATAAAAATCCTAAACTAGGTGATCATACATAGTCTAATATAGTTACCTCAATGCCTGTTGATCGTACACCGAGGTGATCATACATAGTCTAATATAGTTACCTCAATGCCTGTTGATCGTACACCGAGGTGATCATATATAGTCTAATATAGTTACCTCAATGCCTGTTGATCGTACACCGAGGTGATCATACATAGTCTAATATAGTTACCTCAATGCCTGTTGATCGTACACCGAGGTGATCATACATAGTCTAATATAGTTACCTCAATGCCTGTTGATCGTACAGCGAATAAATCGTACTTGTGTTGTGATTATACACGTTATACGAGTACTGTGTGTTACTTAATATAGCATTTGGAAGTACAAATTTGACAGTAAACATTCAGCATTAAGCAATTATCAACTGACATGTGTCAGTTAGCAAATCGCAATTGGCAATTAGCAATTGTCAATAAGCCATTGGCATTTGACAATTAGCAATTGTCATTTAACAATAAGCATCGCGCACCGGCCTTCCATACATTAGAGACAAACTACAATTATTTGTTCTTTTTGTCAAGAGTCATTTCCAAGTATTGCTTTGCACCTGCAAACATTTTTTATTTTTATTTTTTTTAACGTTTTTCATTTTTTGTTTCCTAAATGCATTCTACAATTTATGTATATAATATTGTCTTGCGTGATGTTCTATCAGAATGTGAGCGTCCAATCTTACGAGAACTACAAGTGGGATGAGGTTTGTTTTTTGAATTTCATACAAAAGTTAGCTCCATGAAATCAAGTTTTACGGTTATAGAATCGAAAGTAAAAGAATCTGTGTACATTTAACTTTAATGTTACTGCCCATTGATTTTCTCGCTTTCCCATGAGAACAGAACATCACACATTGAACGCGGCCCTTTCCGTGCACCCTAATCCCCTCTCCAGTGCAGCTGCAGCCCCTTTGGTGCTCCAGACAGGATGTTGGGCCCCTCTTTAGCGCGATTCGGTCGCTGCCCAGTGGGCGTTAATCCCACACCCCGCAATTGTAGTGGGTAACATGATACGGGCATATCAAATGGGACAATGCGCAGTGGTAATTGAACGGATTGACTGAACACTTGATGGAGGTATTCAAATGATATAACGTTTGCTCGAAAAGTGCATTATTTTATTGGTTGAAACATATTTATTCATGAAATACGTATATGCATATACCAATTTGTATTGTATTAAAGTGGATTCACTTGGAAGCTTAAGCTTATTGTAAAAAGTTCCACTAGTTTATTAATGTACTTGTGAAATATCGGAACTGAATACAAACTCTAACATAATTTATCGAATATATGTACATGTTTTATAATCATAAAAAAGAATTTTAAATGATAAACCAAATGTATAGGCCTATACAAAAGCAGAACATCACTATTAAAGTTTGCTATCGTGTGGATGTAATACATTTTGTTGTTCAATTTCGATAAATCTGAAATATCATGTCAACCTAAGTGTTCCAACGACGAAAATAAAGACGACCAACTTCAAGCTTCTTGCTCGCTTTAATTACTCCAACATGTCCTGTGATTCTCATGCACTCTTTGTGCATTCAAATGACACAAGTCGAGCTCTTGAAAGTAAACTGATAACAAGTGTGTTTCACTGTTTAGGACAACTTGTGAACTATTATACCGGTACTATTCCTTTGTTTTCTTTAACAGAACATGATAAGGCAAGAAACAGTGAGGCCGTTTCGTGTTCTTCTTGTTAAATATTAGATATTAGTCTTGCTTCGTATTGGTACAGTTTAGTGATTGACTATCAGTCATATAATAGCGTTGTGAAAATGTTGGTTCTGTTCATATTCGGAACACTTTGGGCCGGATCATTTGGCATTCTTCTGGACGGAATCGGGTAAGATTTCTGTTTGTTGATTTTGGACTGTGGACATTCGAATATTACTTAATATTGGATATTGAAATTTGGATACATGTACACGCATTTCAGTTGTGAAGAAGGGCATAACTCTGTCAAATACAATAGAGAGTTATAGGGATTGTTGCCCCTGACACTGGAGTTGATGACAAAGGTATATTCCAATTTTCAAGTGAACACCTTATGTAGTTCTGAAGTTACAAAACTGTTAAACATAAACATTAACCAGAAAATATATGAGAAAAAGGGGAATTACTCTGTCAAAATACAAAACAGAGTAATTCAGTTTACGTCTTGAGCACGGTTTTATACAGTGTCAGTGAATATACTCTCATAGTTTACAACTACAGTACGTGCCACGCGAAACCCGCAAAGTTCGCGATATGCGACGAGCCGATTTTATCGCGATGCGCAGAGCGCTCGCTCGCGATGTCACGAATCTGCACTAATTCTCGCGACAAAAATTCGCGCGTGTTCACGAACTTTCGTGGCGAAGAATTTTGTCCCGCCACGAATCGCGACGAGAAAGTAATTAGTAAAAAATGCGCACCTGAACGCAATATTTTCTCTCAGAGGTCAATTAATAATTCGTTTTAAAAGAACTTTCCGGAGTTGTTATATAAATGTAATACTCTGAATTATCTTTTTACAGTATCATTTAAACATACATTTATGACAACACAATAACGATATTTTTGTGGAAAGAAAAATTAAGTAATATTGTAATATATCGGTTCATAAATTACAAAAATTACTAAAAGAAAGAATAATCATTCATCGTGCCCTATACAGTACCAACAACAGAAACAGTTAAATCAAACGCAATTAAATGGAAAAGTATACATTGTTAAATCACAAACAAAAGCTGAAAGTTACAACATTAGAGGTGGTTGCTCCCTCTACATTTTCACGACCACTGCCGATCAATTAAGGAGAGCTATTGCAGATCAGTCCACGGGTTGGATATTGACACCGATTAGCGCATGAAGATTTTTTTCTATATCTTGTTCATCAGAAACCTGCGTTTTGAACGCGAATGACAAAAGATCACATTTATAACCGGATTGTCGCCTTAATAATCGGATAACCGGTTATTCGTTGTCATCCTTTAAAAAGACTTATAGTATTTTGATGTAGAGATTGAATGAACTATTACTTTACTTTCATCCTATGTAGACTATATGTAACTACATCAGGGTTGTGAACATTAACTAACACTGGAATATTAAATGACTATATTCGATACTCGATATCAATTGATTCTAACAACAATCCATGATTCATAATTTTAAGTGGAGTTTAATAATTTTTGTCCGAATAGTAATTTTTTACTTGTAAACGTATATACGATATGAAATCATTGTGACCTGTAAATGCTTTTTCTTAGACTAATACTGTTAAAAAATAGAGCTTTATTATATAATACATATATAATATAAAAATATGGCATTAATTAAACGTAATATTAAGGTCATAAAATTTACATTTCTACATTTAACAGAAACTATACAATACACAATGTAGAAATACCATGAAACTGTAAAACTCTTGAAGTTGATAGTCTAGAGCAGATGCACATGTACCTGTAATTTCGTCGCGAATCGCGACGAAATTTTGTGACATATTCGTCGCGAAATCTCGCGATGGGGCCGCCCTCTATCTTTCGCGAATCGTCGCGAACTTTCGTGACGTCGCATCGCGAATATTGATCGAAGGCTCGTAACGACAGCGCGAATTCTGCGGGTTTCGCGTGGCGCGTACTGTAAATATGTGTACATCCTGCGTTTTCGACTGATTTCGGCGATGTCATAGAATCGTTGTGATAATTGAAACTACATATCAAGACTGATCATCATGAATAAAATATAGAATGTTGATAAAAAACGGAAACATAACTGTTTACAATCATAATTATTAAAACATAATAAACAGTAACGTAATAAAAAGGCACACGTAAACACGGGCTGTTATCAATAGACATTCCAAATCAATTGACCCATCCCAGTTGTCCGTTATGTAAAAGTCAAACCATCTGTCTTGTATGTGCTTCTGTTCGTTTCTATATTCAATCTATCAAATTAATTCCGGTATAGTGTATTAAACAAAACATAATAAATAAACAGATCGCATATTTATTACTGATTCATTTTACTTTTTCAGCCCCAGACCCTCATTTCAGTACCAGCAGACGGTGGGGTCGCTCGAGGACACCGGATGGAGAATGATCTTCAGGGCCACGTCTGGGAATGGAGCGGATGTCTACCAGGCGTGGACAAATGGTAGCGTGATTTTGTATTTGATGTATGGCTTTGTTATTCACTCACTCACTCACTCCTTCACTCCTTCAGTCACTCACTCACTCCCTCCTTCACTCACTCACTCACTCACTCACTCACTCACTCACTCACTCACTCACTCACTCACTCACTCACTCACTCACTCACTCACTCACTCCTTCACTCCTTCACTCCTTCACTCCTTCACTCATTCACTCACTCACTCACTCACTCACTCACTCACTCACTCACTCACTCACACACTCACTCACACACTCATTCACTCACTCACGCATTCACTCACTCACTCACGCACTCACTCATGCATTTATTCATTCAATGTTAGTTCGTTCATTCGTTTGTTCGGTCTTTCGTTCGTTCGGTTCGTACGTTCGTTTATGCCAATCAACAAATGACCCAGTTAAGCATGAGTTAATACCTTCAATAAGCTCATAATATAACAAATTGCATAAAAAGACGATTTCTAACATATGTCACACTATCACGGATATATATCTAGGGATTAATTATGACGGTGTGAACCAAAAACATCATCGTGTATAACTCGAGTGGAAACCGCAGAAAAATCGTACATGATCGTAAAGTGATCGTTTTGCATTTGTATGTACACGTACAAAATGCAGCGAGTCCGTACATTTCTCTCGCCTACGCAAGTGTCATCGATAACCATTGTCTATATAACAAAACAGTATTCATGTATAATTGTCAAATGTTTATAGGAAGACGAACATCGCTTGTAACGATATTCCAATATAAAATGATTATTATTTTGAATATGTTAATGTAGACCTACCGTCAACAAAATAATATACATATTAAGTAAAATATAAAACATATGATCGTGTATGTATAAACAAAATCTTTAATTTTCCATTACATTCTTCAAAGTAAATGACAACAGCAATACACGGATTATCATTGGTTGCCAGCTCTTTGTATACCAATACAAATATACACTCAACAAGTTATAACGCACTAAATGGAAATTTTAGTTTTTTTTATTTATAAGAATTTCAGCTGTGCCGTGGTAAACACAAAAAAGTTTCGTATTATTTCCAATATTTCGGTATGAACACATGCATGTATAGCTTAAATAATCATAGCTGACATTTCAAGCTGAAGTTCTTATCAATAAAGCAAATACTACAATTTCTAATTATTTCCATTTGGTGCGTTATAACTTTTGTTGAGAGTATACATAAATGAAAAAAATACGTAAGGTCTTAAAATCACGCTATGCTCGGACCGCGAAATAGTCGAAATTAAAACCACCGCGAAACGAAACGATTTTACAGTAGTAATCTATATTTTGTAGGTAACAAAACCACAACTCAGAAGCCGACAACGATGGATCGGTCGTACGACCCCCACTTCCGGGACAGGGACGTGGACCGCTGGGACCAACAGCACATCCGGTACGTGAAGTTCTCGCTCTTCAAACAGTCTGAGGAGGTGGGATACGTCGTCTTCAACGGAACCGGAAGTACGTACATGTCCTGGTTCGACAGGTCGCGTGTGGAGTCGTCCAGCTGGTCCGACCTGACGCCCTCCAACACGTACAACTTTTTTTCTATTCAAGGTAGGGGGCGCACGTAATGTGTTCCTTGGTGGTCTTGCTCTAAAGTCGCGTGTATTGTTTTTGAAAAGTAGATGGCAACAACTGCCTTTTTTCAGAATTGTGTATTTCTGCATTTTCAAATGGCCGCTAAACTTGAACATTAATATTACATAGTTACCTTTATGTGTGTGTGTGTGTCACGAGATTGTATTGATTTATTGAAGTCGATGCATTTCTAACGAATTATTTACCGGTTTTGTAACTTCATAACGCCTTAGATTATTACCGGTAGTCTTCGTAAACCCGATGTTTATATTGCTGACTTGAAAATTTACGTGATTTAATGGGCACATTTATTGCCATATGTTAAATAACTATGGAATTTTTAAGAACAAAAATGTATTTTAAAACATGTAAACAAAAGGTGGTATTAGTTGTATTATTGTATTTATACGTTACAACAGCTTTAAAATGCCTACACTTACCAAAATGTAGCTTTATGCGAAGAAGTCATTATTTTGTTTTGGCACGTGTGCACTAACTGAAAATAGTGATATGCTGAAACAAATTGAACAAAAATATTACTGCGATTATGGTATACATTTTCTAGTCTTTATTACCATGTATTATAATTCATACGGTTATCTTTGAATGGCAAGGTCACATCGACGGTCAGACTCTCGAGCGGACGTTCTTCATCAACCAGCAATACGGCGGCTGTGACAATGACGTCGGTAACGTGGTGGTTGTGGAGCATGACAGCGGGTGTGACTGGGACCACCAGCCGCGCTACCCGCAATTCCTCTACTCCGACATGAACGGCGCCGACAATTGGAACCGCAGGATGTTCGGACGCGCCGACTATCTGGCCATCTTCATATACACTGGGCACTGAGTTCGTTAAGACTTCTCAAACAAAACTTCAAATAAAACGAACAGAAATACCCGATGAACAATTTTAGCTTGTTTAATAACGTATGCATGCAGCGTAATTTATGTAGCTTCGAAAGTTAACCATTTCAGAGTGCACTCCCCTCCAACACCATGTTAATATCAACGCAGCAAGTCAGGGGAGAACACTGTGAAGTGTTCGACATTTTGCATACAATTATTATTATGCCCCACATACTATGGCGTGACAAATGTTGCAATATTCTTTGTCAACTATATTTATTCACTAACAATATATGTGTGATCTAAAAACAAAATGTTTGTTCAATAAAAAAATAATTATTCCATAATTTTCAATATTTGTTCAATAAAAAATATTTATTCCTTCAATGCCATATAAATATTTGTTAAACAAACTATTCATTCTTACAAAAATAATTGTTCATAAAATTTAATTATGTTCTAAAAATATATTTATGAGGTAGGAAAATATTGATATGGTCTATAAATGGCCCATTTGTACGGTGGCATAGAGGGGCCATGAGAACTATTTTATTTGTCGCTTATTTATAGCTAAAGGCCCTGTCACACTGTGGCGGCTTTGAACTTTGAGTTTTGTACGAGTTCTGGCGATTTGCAACTCGACGTAAAATGGACGAGATGGTCGCGGAATTGTTTCCAGACGATATTTGTCCCAGTTCTCTTCAACATATTAGTACGATAGGACCTATAGCCACTTTGTGTTCGCGCGTGTACTGCATGTATTGCATAATAGCGGGAAACAGTTTGGTCGTTCGGACATTGATTGTAAATTTTCATGATTTGGTATTTCCAATTCTGGTAAATATTTGTTTTATTGGTTTTATTTTAAAGAGGAATAATTGCAATGTTTTGTTTTCTATTTATTTGTAAAAGTTTAATAGTTAACATGTACAGCATGTTAATGTCATATGTTTTCGCGGGCATTTGAAATGGCAGCAACCTTCTTCTAACATAATTTCTGAGTATTTATAGTATATATAAATAACGCACATTTATATAATGCATGGCAAGTTAACTTGCAGAACATGTGAGGTTACAGAGAGGAGCGAAAGAGGCTGTCATACACTCAATTCCATAAATTGGTAAGATTGTATATGTAATGTGTTGTTGTTGTTGTTGCTTGCCATGATTGTGATTGTTTATATGTTTGTTGCTTTATATGTATTTGATAATTATGTTTCTAGGTTAATTTTACATGTATATAAATAATGACCACTAGAACAACCAGAACATATGAATGAGAATAATATATATTATGCTGTATTATGTAATAATTGATTATTGTAATAATTATTACATTTCTACATAATCGATGATATAATATGCTTATGAATGCTATTCTACATTGTCAGGATGTAGTTCTGAGTTCTGAGTTCGGAGTCAACTGATGTTATTGGCAGTCGACAGAATGTTTATGACATGGTAGACTTAATAAATAAATGTAGCCCAAAAGTCTGATGCCTTCGTAGTTCATATAAATCAGTAGGCTACAAATTGATAGTCAGGGAAATGAAAGGTAACAAAATCATAAAACATTATATGGGAGGAGCTTATCGTAGCAGATATTTGCAGTTTCAGTCAACGATAATTTAGCTCCTCCTCCATTTTGATTAGATAACGTATTTCTATGCATTCCCAATGGCCGTGTGTTCATTAATGTCCGTAAGGAATCTGGAAAGGTCTATTTTGATTGTAAGTTCACAGAAGTTATTGGCGTTGATAATAAATTGTTAATTAATAATAAAGTCATATGTAAACAAAACATACCATGTTGCTAGTCACCAACGGGATCTTTTTTTCCTAAAAAACATAAACACTTCCATGCCTGAAATGATTTACCATGTGGTGACAGTGGTTCTTTCGCCGCATAGTGGAAGTAATATCCGCGAGGAGTTTGCACTATTGTTTTGGAAACGTCTATTCAGGATACAGTATTAGTTTTTAATGCATCACCATTATATATACACATGTAATACATGTTTAAAGACAAACACATTGCGTCTTAAGATGTTTACATACTGTTCAATCATTAAAAGAAACAACAGAAATATGCGTGTGTAGCCGTATAGTGTTCAATGGTACATCTATACAATTGTGTTAAATTTTGATTTCACAAAATCGAGTAATGATCAAAATAATTTACCCAACGATTATACTGTTGTCACCCCAGTTACTGTTCACTCAGCTCACACAACAGGGCCTATAGCCACGTTTTGTCCGCGCGTGCAATGCACACGTCATTGAAAAGAACGGAAACAACCCCCATTAAACATTAATATGGGAGAGCTTATCGTAGCAGATTGACAGTTTTAGCCAATGAAAATTTAGCTCCTCCTCGTTTTTTGTTGGATTACCTATTTCTATTCATTGCCATTGATGTGCGCTCGTTAATGATGAACCATTATTAACAGTAAATCGGCTGGAAACCAAAATCAAGCACAATGATTGGACAATAATGCCTCAAGCAATTTGAATATGAGTGACAATGGTGGAATCGTCCAGTTTGGCAAAACTGGAAGGGTCTATCTTTAGATTTAAGTTAACCGAAGTTATTGGGGTTGTTATAAATGTTTTATGAATTCCATTCGCGAATATGTAAATGTCAAAATGTCAAAAACAAACTTAACCAAACTGCTAGTCACATGCCAACTCACCTGTGACACGACTATATCATTTTAATTGTGGACAATGCACGACCTAAGAATTACAAACAATGTCATAGAAATTGTTCTTGAACTTTTTTTTTTCACCGATATCTTTACTTAGTTGACGATTCTTCGCTATCGTGTTGAGTATATGGCTATTCTCGCATGAATCAGAATTTATGTTTTCTATGATACATACGGTTTTATTTAAAAGAAAAATTCAGATCATCAGCTAACGAGTACTAGTATGTAATTATGGAATACATTCAACAAAGGTTATAACGCACCAAATGGAATAAATAGAAATTTATATATTTTCTTTATTTATAAGAATTTCAGCTCGAAATGTCAGCTATGATTTTGTGAGTTATGCATGCACGTGTTCATACCAAAATATTATAAAAAATAAAATTTCGTATTTATCATGGCGCAGCTGAAATTTCCATTTGGTCCGTTATAAATTTTGTTGAGTGCATTTGTAAAATGTTTCGTGTTGCTCATGATCAATATTAGAGTTAAAACTACGATTATTGGGCTGGACGACCCGGCTCATCACCGTATGCTCACTTTCCCACAATGAGCGGTCGTCCCATGTCATAATGAGTGGTCGATGGTTTTGCTATATCAAAATAAGTGGTCGATGATTGTGTCATATCAAAATGAAAGGTCGATGCTTTTGCAATGTCATAGTGAGTGGTCGATGATTGATCTATGTCATAGTGAGTGGTCGATGATGAATAGTCGACGATTGCCCCGATCTTATAATGAGTGGTCGATGAATGTGTTATGTCATAATAAGTTGTCGATGATTGCCCCACGCCATAGAAAGTTGTCTATTATTGTCCCCATGTCTTAGTTGGTGGTCGAAGATTGATTCCGTGTCATAATAAGTGGAATAATTATTGTCCACTTGTCGATTACTGGCCTCATGGCATACAGAGTGGTTAATTATTGCCCCCGTGGTATTATGAGTAGTCGATCATAGACGCCATGTCTTAATGAGTGGTCGACGATTGTCCCCATGTGGTAATGAGTGGTCGATGATTGCCTCCATGTCGTAACTGGTGGTCGATGATTGCCCCCATGTCGTAACTGGTGGTCGACAATAGCCCATGTCATAATGAGTGAAATGGATATTGCCTCCATGACGTAAAGAGTGGTTGATTGTTGTCCCAATGTCATAATGAGTGGTCGATGATTTTGCTTTTGTCGTAATGAGTGGTCGATTATTGCCCCAATGTGGTAATGTTTGTTTGATTATTGCCCCATTGCGCAATGAGTGGTCGATGAATGACCCAAGTAATAATTTTCGTCATGTATAAACCCATTTTGAGCTATTTCTCCCTACATTTGTACAGCAAAATACACCTTTCTCAATTTGTTAATTCCAACACGAAACACCAAGCGCAACAATTCTTATTATTAACAGTCGTTTTTAATGAAATTAACAGTTGCTTTAATGAAGATAACAGTTGCTTTAATGAAGATAACAGATGTTTTAATGGAGATAACAGTTGCTTTAATGAGCTTTAATGAAGATAAAATTTTCTTTAAAACAAGTTAACTGTTGCTTTAATGAAGATAACAGTTGCCTTTATGAAGATAACAGTTTCTTTTAATGAAGATAACAGTTGCTTTAATGAAGTTAACTACATGTATTACTTTAACGAAGTTAACAGTTGCTTTTATGAAGTTAACAGTTGCTTTAATGAACTAAACATGTGCTGAAGTAGCTCGAATGAAGTTACCAGACGCTTTAATGAAGTTAACAGTTGCTTTATGTTTTTGCATACTCCTATAGTGAACCAAGCATGTAAACTCTGAAATACGCGTCTCGCTGTTAAATACGCCACATTTTAAACACAATAGCTGCAAAACAAAAGAATCAATCCGGCTGGTATATCAAAACATGTTAAAAATGATTTACTACAATAAAGCAATATAATTGAATGTCTGATTAGCACGCTGATCTACAGTTGATGTTTAAACGCAGGTATTTGATATTGAAGCCTGGTTTCGTGTGAAACGTTCAGAATTCAGTAGCACAGTACAAAATAGTAGAAGCTTTAGCAGAGGAAACCGCAGCAATACCAGCAGTACTAGTAGTGCTATTAGAAGCAGCCGTATTAGAAGTAGCAGCAGCAGCATCAGCAGCAGCAGTAGTGCTAGTATAAACAGCAGCAACAGCCGCAGTAGAAGACGAAGAAGCAGCAGCTACTACTACTACCACCACTACTACTACTACTACTACTATTACTAGTATTACTACTACTACTACTACTGCTACTACTACTACTATTACAACGACTACGTATTAGCAGTAGTGCTAGTAGAAACAGCAGCAACAGCCGCAGTAGAAGATGAAGAAGCAGCAGCTACTACTACTACAACCACTACTACTACGTACTGCTACTGCTACTACTACTTCTACAACTACTACTACTACTACTACTACTACTACTACTATTATTATTATTACAACTACGTACTATGTACTACTACTACCACTACTACTACTACTACTACTACTACTACTTCTACTACTACTACTACTACTACCACTACTACTACTACGACTACTACTACTACAACTACTACAGCTACTACTGCTACTACAACAACAACAACAACAACAACAACGACTACTACTACTACTACTACTACTACTACTACTACTACTACTACTGCTACTACTACTACTATTACAACGACTACGTATTAGCAGTAGTGCTAGTAGAAACAGCAGCAACAGCCGCAGTAGAAGATGAAGAAGCAGCAGCTACTACTACTACAACCACTACTACTACGTACTGCTACTGCTACTACTACTTCTACAACTACTACTACTACTACTACTACTACTACTATTATTATTATTACAACTACGTACTATGTACTACTACTACCACTACTACTACTACTACTACTACTACTACTACTTCTACTACTACTACTACTACTACCACTACTACTACTACGACTACTACTACTACAACTACTACAGCTACTACTGCTACTACAACAACAACAACAACAACGACTACTACTACTACTACTACTGCTACTACGACTACTACTACTACAACGACTACTACTACTACTACTACTACTACTACTACTACTACTACTACTACTACTACTACTACAGCTACTACTGCTACTACTAGTAGTGGTGGTAGTGGTAGTGGTAGCAGTAGTAGTAGTAGTTGTAGTAGTAGTAGTAGTTGTTGTAGTAGTAGTAGTAGTAGTTGTAGTAGTAGTAGTAGTAGTAGTAGTAGTAGTAGTAGTGGAAGTAGTAGTAGTAGTAGTAGTAGCAATAGCAGTAGTGGTAATAGTAGTAAGTACTGCAGCAGCAGTATTAATAGTTGTTATAACAGCAATAGCAACATTAGCAATAGAAGTTGCAGTAGTGGCAGCAGTAGTAGTACCGGTAGTTTGAACGTCTTGTAAGCCGTATATGACAACACCCCTTTAAACTCCCGCGGTCTCTGGTATGGCTGGCCATGTATATGCAAACAGCTAACGATGACTGGATATATGGTCCAATGTATGACTGGCATTGTTGGATTAAAGTGATTAACGGGAACAATGGATTTCAATGGTTAGTGAAACGGGGAGTCTAATGAAATATTAAAACCCGACATCGGAGTATAAATCTCACTCCGTACTGTTCCAAAGAGTGTAAATGAACTGATATAATCTTTTTCACCATGCGGGGCTATCAAATGACGTAAATTCATTGGATTGTTTGAGCATTGTTTTCTCCGCGCGATGTAGATTTATCCAAAAAGAATCTCGGAATAACAACAGGTGAGTGTTATTACAATGACATATTCGATTCATTTTGTAATCTGTCATAGCGATTAAGTTTCAGTGACAAGAAGTCATAATAAGTTCTTCTGATAGGGTTTGCATTCATCTTTTTATGTCCAGCTTTTGTAGCGCTTAAGGTTACCATGTTGATGCTGAAATGAAATGGAATTTTGCTGTCAAGAAATGAAATAAAACTGTTTTCTTTTTATTTATTTTTTTATAAAATAACAAAATTCATTGGAATATGTTGCGTGTCACAATTTTTAATTCCTTAATCAGGCAGAAATAAAGTTTTGCGTTAAAGGTACTTTTTACACGTATTAAATGGTAACTGAGTTTCGCATTGCTGTCTTCCTGAGTTCACATTAAATGTTAGGCTTATTCAAGTGCACCGATTCAATTCGTGTGGTGCTAGCACAGCAACATACATGTCAAAAGTTTGATCCTTACAAACAAAACTGTGCGTAATTCACATTGACATCGTTTACATGACCTATTAATAAAGGTATTAAGAGTACACAATATGATCAGGAAAATAGAGAACCTCGGCTATTTCATTTAATACACTGTGTACCTAATAAGTAGAATTTAGAAGTTTTAGTGATTGTCTTGTAGCTTGCCCTATACATACCGGTACTGTATCTATTTGATTTTTTATTCTTCTTTACGCGTGTGTTTTCATGTATGTTTACTTATGGAGTGAATTTTATGTATCTTTATAGGTCAAGACTCGCAAATATGCAATATGCATTTGTTTATTACAGCTCCTCATGATAACCTT